>JAODAL010043336.1:0-33944 GCA_025379985.1 Phyllomedusa bahiana | reverse complement strand
GACCGTTTTTTTTTTAGTGCCCTTTAGGATCATTGTTACAGCTCATCCCATGGGATACGACAGGGCTTGAGGCTCCTCAGTCCTGGTCGCACATGCTCAGACATCACCTCTCCTCTCAGGCAGCTACTGAATGTTCAGACCCCAGGTGCTGTCACTCTACTCCTGTCCTCTGTACTCCTTAGTAATTAGTCAAAAAGTGCAAATAAATTAAAAAAACCTCAATCAGGTCTGTGCATTGATAAAGAGAAATAAAATCCACAGGTTTGGTTTCTGCAGGGTATTTGAACCGAGGAACCTTGTGCCTGGAGGCAAAGTTTTACCTCTGAGCTACAATGTAGCTACTTACAGTTCTCACATAAACAGACCTTTCTTTCACTAGAGAGAGGAAAGGCCTGGTGATGTCCTCCTGCAGGGTCACATGATATGCAATTCAAACACATCACACACACTCCCTTCGGAGCACACAGAGCTGAAGAGCTGGATACAGGACGTATTAAAAATGAGACTGTGGCAAAACCCCTTTAAGTACTTTATGTTTTATTGAGATGTGACTCCATTTTTCTTGGTTGTTTATGGATATTATGGGAGTTTCTCTAATTGGTAATGTAGGGACTTTTAGTGCCATTTTTATAAGATTTTATAAGAATACTGTAGCATGCGGAGTCCTGATCTCACTCTGGATATAGACAGACGGAAGTCACTGCACAGGATATGCCAGCACTGCATAAACCTGGCACAGTGGGCAGAGAGAACAGCAGCGCTGTGGTTTCTTATTCAGTCACATTGCTCTTATTACACAGCTCTCGGTTCCCCATTAGTCATGTCATGCAACTTTTTCAAAGGGAAGGAGATAAGTTGAGCTGTTCAGTGGATTTTTTAAAATTATTTTTGCTTCTGTTCTGTATCAAAATCTTTCTTCTATCGGTCATTTTTTACCACAACCCTCTACAGGATTTCGTGGCTGCATTCCATTATGCTCTTTCACTGACTATTGAAGGGTTAAAAAATCCAATCTTTAGTAGATATATACTTTAAAAAGATTCAAAAAGCCTTATCAGAATGCTAGAAACACAAAAATTACAAATATCAATTATTTCAGAAATGTAAACTGCCTAGTATATGTGGGGTTATGCATTAAAGGGGTTGTCTCACTATAAGGATTCTAACCAACACCAATATATAAAGAAAACTACCAAGAATACATATTATTATATATATATATATATATATATACATATATATATTATATATAAAACTTTTTATTAATTTACAAATGTATAGTAAAAAAACACAAAAATACAAAGGCCAAATACATATAGCTAAAAATGGTGGTGCCACAAAGATACAACCCCACACTAGGTGGTATACATAAGGTGCATAATCATATCAAATAAATAACATAGTATATAACCAAATATACATATAAATATACAAATAATCAATGATATATCACCATATAATCACCCATAGTAAGAGCGCATACCCACCCAGAGGAGGCACAGACAGACCCCAACGCGCGTTTCTCCACACCTGGCTTCGACGAAGCCAGGTGTGGAGAAACGCGCGTTGGGGTCTGTCTGGCTGGTGTGTAGAACATCACCTTGATGTGCCACCTCTATGTACCTGTTCTTAGGAGCTCTGGCTCAGTGATCTGAAAAACCTTTTAGTCTGTTGCCAGCAATGTTATGTTGTTGAGCTGCTTTATTATGGTAGTCCGGGTCGGGTTTGTCATGGGGCGGCCAGAGAGCCTGGGTGGGAAAAGTCGCACCTATACTCCAGGCCGGGCCTTACCAGGTGGATAAGAGGCAGCCAACACAGCTCAGTGTGGAACAGTCTGGGAAAGGTGGAGGCTTTAGTGAGGTGTGGAGGTGCTGAGCTGCCAACTGTTTGCTGTGGTATCCATGTCACTGACCTGGTGAGGTTGGTCCATTATTTACATTTCTGTTAGGCCTGAAGACTGTGTTTGATCTGGTTCTGGTCACAAGCTGAAGTAAGCGGGTTTTTGTGGGTTTTTGTTATCCAGGAGACAATACATTTTTGTTTATGTTTGCACCGCAAAACCTGTGTCTGCACTTACCGTGACTACCACTGAGCTGAAAATCCCCACAATATATATATATATACCATATATACTCGAGTATAAGCTGATCCGAGCATAAGCCGAGGCAACTACTTTTGCCACAGAAAACTGGAAAAACTTATTGACTCGAGTATAAGCCTAAGGTGGTAAATGCAGTGGCTACTGGTAAATTTAAAAAATAAAAATGGATGCCAATAAAATTACATAGGCAGGTATAGGCAGTTTAATGTCCCCCATAGGCAGTATAGTGGTTTAATGTCCCCCATAGGCAGATATAGGCTGGTATAGGCAGTATAATGTCCCCCATAGGCAGATATAGGCAGGTATAGGCAGTTTAATGTCCCCCATAGGCAGGTATAGGTAGTTTAATATCCCCCATAGGCAGGTATAGGCAGTTTAATGTCCCTATAGGCAGATATAGGCAGTTTTAATTCCCCCATAGTCAGGTTATAGGCAGGTATATGTCCTCCATAGTCATGTTATAAGTAGGTATATGTCCACCTAGGCAGGTAATAGACAGGTGTATGTCCCAAATAGTCAAGTTACAGGCAGGTATATGTCCCCCATAGGCAGGTAATAAGCAGGTTATAGGTAGGTATATGTCCCCATAGGCAGGTAATAGGCAGGTTATAGGCAGGTAAATGTACTTACCTCGCTCCCCCGGTGCCTCGACTCCCGGGCGCTCTGCTCCATCTTCGGCACAGGCACTGTGAGTGTCATCACACTGCCTGTGCTAGATACTCTGGAAGGCCGCAAGTCTAGGGCCATCCGGAGTCCACTGCGGAGCAGGCAGCACTCGCTCTCTGTTCCGCAGTGGTATCTTCCCAGAGGAGTCGCATACAGGAGAAGAGGTCGCTGACAGTTCCCGGACGTTGTAGACTTACTCGGGATTCTCCTATATGCATTCCCTGGGGAGTCGCATATAACTGAAGCATCCCTGTTGGCACTCGGGCCATCGCAGCGTCTGAGTGCCGACAGTGACTCGAGTATAAGCCGAGGTCGGATTTTTCAGCACATTGTTTGTGCTGAAAAACTCGGCTTATACTCGAGTATATACGGTAATTGTATCTTATGGAGATTGTCTATGGAGTCCCTATAGCTCCTGTAACGGAGCGGGGTAGTGGATCCACTGGGCCACCGCAAGTGGTGGTACGGGCCACAACAGGGAGCGGAGTCTAAGTGGGTCCTAGTTTTCACCAGAGCCGCCCCCAAAGCGGGAGGGGACTTCTGGGCGGGATTCCCCCAATCGCCACCCTGAGGTGACCCCTTTGCATGGGGCGAGGTGCGCGTAGAGCAGAATCGACGGGCAAATTTGTGCGGGGGGCCAAAAAGGGGTGGGGCCCGGCAGCGAGGTTCGTGGTCGGAAAAAGAAACCCGGGGAGGGACGGTACAGGGAAACGGCTTTCTCGCATAGGCAACCGGGAACCAGAAGAGGCTTCCCGATGGGTATAGGCCAAATTGGCAAGGGGGCTACCGGAAGGGGGAGCAATATATGGGGTCAGCACCCGGGCATCAGCCAATTACCGGCATACGGGCCCTTTAAAAATTAGAGAGCCGGCTCGTTTACCCAAGGAGCGGGGGCCGCGTGCACCGGCGGCGCGGGGTGCGGGAAAAGCAGGAGTGGGGGTGGGTAAGGATGACCCGCCCGAGCGAGTGGGGGGCCGTGGATCACGGCGTGCTCGGTTACGGGGCCAAGGAGGGATCCCGGGACCAAGTGCGTCCGCAGCACGAACTGTGGGCTGCAGTGCAACTCGAGACAGCTGCATTTTAGAGAGTTGTAGGGACTGTGTAGACCCCTCTGTGGTGCTCTTCTAAAGAACCGTGTTCTGGAAGCAATGTCTGTAGAAGAGAATCTCTGCAATACATCATGAAAAGCAAAAATTTTCATTTTTTAAAAAAAAGTATTTTGTTCTAAGCCTTTTACAGAGGTTTTGCAAAATAATTGGTTTTGGGCAGATTGTATGTTGAGACCATAACTCTATGGAAAACTGGTAACCTAAAAATGTCACCAACATAAGGCAAAATAAGGATGAAAGAAAATGAAACAGATTCAAATCAAGATAAAGCGCATCCTTACATATAACATCAGAAAGAGCTAATGCTTTTAATTCTATAGTTTTAAATATCAGTACATAATAAAAAATATCTGGGGCGACATGTATGAATGTTGGCGTTGACTGCGCCAGAATGTATGGACCTGTTCTTTGAGGCAGGGTGGGATGCGGGTAGGCAGAGGTACGATCGCCCAGGGGCCCCCCCTCTCCCCTTTCCCCAAGGGGCGCAGAAGGGGGCCCCCAACCTCCCGGTTCCAGGCCCCTGCTTGGGCCTGGAGCACCGACTGGGGCCCCGCGCCCTTCGCTGCATGTGCATGCTGGACGCCCTACAGTTAGGGCTTTGCGGAGAGAGACAAGGCCCCCTGCCCAAGACATGTCGGACCCCTCTTGAGGACGCTGGGTCCTCCGCAAGGCCCCGGGTTGACAAACGGGGCCGGGGGGCCCTCTAGCGTGAGTACCCGCTGGGGCCCCCGGATGCTCAGTGGGCAGGCACAATCATAGTTGCCAACTTTCGAAAATGAAAAAAAAGGAGAATCTAGTGGGCGGGCGATAGCGCGCCGCGGCAAAAATTTGCATGGACCCCCCTCTTTTTGGTTCCCAAACGCCTTCAAAAAGCCCACCCACCCCACCTAATGCAAAACCCGGCTTGGAAGAAGCCGGTAGATGCCTTATAGAAAAGGTAGTAGCCCCCAAAACCCGGTTTGTGCCCCTTACAGGCGGTAGTGCCCCTTGTACCCAAAGTAGATGCCCCTCTGTAGCCAGGTTAGAGCCAAATTTGTGCCGGTAGATGCCCCCCCTTTTTTTTGCCCGGTGGTGCCCCCCTTGTTAGCCAGGTAGGGGCCCCATTTTTAGCCAGGTAGGTGCCCCCATTGTTAGCCCGGGGGGTGCCCCCATCGTTTGCCCGGTGTGCCCATCGTTTTTCCCGGTAGTGCCCCCTCTGTTTGCCCGGTAGATGTCCCTCTGTTGCAGGTAGATGTCCCCCCTGTTGCCGGTAGTGCCCCCCTTGTTTGCCCGGTAGGGCCCCCATTTTAGCCTGGTAGTGCCCCCTCTGTTGCCTGGTAGTGCCCCCCCCATTGTTGCCAGGTAGTGCCCCCTCTGTTGCCCGGTCGTGCCCCCCTTGTTAGCCCGGTAGTGCCCCTTTGTTTTTCCAGGTTGTGCCCCCTCTGTTGCCAGGTATGTCCCCCCTTTTTTTCCCGGTAGGCCCCCTTGTTGCCCGGTAGTGGGCCCCCCTGTTGCCCGGGAGTGCCCCCCCTGTTAGCCCGTAGTGCCCCCCCTTTTTCCCGGTAGTGTCCCCTCTGTTGCCCGGTAGATGTCCCCCCTTTTTGCCCGGTAGTGCCCCCTCGTTGCCAGGGAGGCCCCCCCTGTTGCCAGGTGGCCCCCTTTGTTGCCAGGTTTGATGTCCCCCCTGTTGCCAGGTGTGCCCCTCTGTTGCCCCGGGAGTGCCCCCTCTGTTGCCAGGTGTGCCCCCATCTGTTAGCCAGGTAGTGCCCCTTTGTTGCCAGGGAGTGCCCTCCTGTTCCAGGTAGTGTTCCCCTCGTTTCCAGGTAGGCCCCCTTGTTGCCAGGTAGTGCCCCCTTTGTTGCCAGGTAGATGTCCCCTCTGTTGCCAGGTAGTGCCCCCTCTGTTGCCAGGTAGTGCCCCCTCTGTTCCAGGTAGTTGCCTCTCTGTTAGCCAGGTTAGAGCCCCCTAAAGCTAAAAAAAATTTCAAATAATAAAATCCCATTCCCTTACCAGGCTCCTGCAGCGCTCCAGCTCCCGACCGAATTCTTCAGCGGCGCAGGGGGGAATGAGAGCAGCCGCGCGTCACTCCCCTGCAGCCGCGCGTCCACTTCCCCTGCGCCGTTGCCTGTATGTACGGCGCACACACCCAGCGCCGTAATACAGGGAGAGGAGGGAGGGGGGGAGCGATCCCTCCTGCCTCCTCCCCGCACAGTGAGACCGCGGGGCGGGGTGAGCGGCCGCTGCGGGCTGCACCCGCCGTAGGAGCGGTCCCGCGGCGCAAGAGAAAGCGCACCAGCGCTCTCTTGCGCCGCGGTAATTTAGGACCCCCGCCGCCTGCAGGCGGCGGGAGGAATGCCAACTCCCCCGGGAGGGCAGGAGGGGACCCCAAATAGCGGGACCCCCCCGCCAAAAACGGGAGAGTTGGCATGTATGGTCACAATGAAGTGATGTCATCGCGACTCTGCCTCTCCTCGGGCGCACAGCGCGTCATAGGCCGTGCGCCCGAGGAGCTGCCAGAGGAGCGTCCCAGCGCTGGAGGCGGGGCCTGAAGAGGAGCGCGCGGCCGGGAATCAGGTAAGGTGAGTATTAAAGTTATTATTTTTAGTGCCTGACTGCCTCTATATATGCCTGCCTCAGTGCCCCCTATATATGCCTGCCTCAGTGCCCCCTATATATGCCTGCCTCAGTGCCCCCTATATATGCCTGCCTCAGTGCCCCCTATATATACCTGCCTGCCAGAGTGCCCCTATATATGTCTGCCTCAGTTCCCCCTATATATGCCTGCCTCAGTGCCCCTATATATACCTGCCTGCCAGAGTGCCCCTATATATACCTGCCTCAGTGCCCCTATATATGCCTACCTTAGTGCCCCCCTATATATACCTGCCTGCCAGAGTGCCCCTATATGCCTGCCTCAGTGCCCCATTTATATACCTGCCTGCCAGAGTGCCCCTATATATGCCTGCCTCAGTGCCCCTATATAAAACCTGCCTGCAGAGTTCCCTATTTTATGCCTGCCTCAGTGCCCCCTATATATACCTGCCTGCCAGAGTGCCCCCTATATATGCCTGCCTCAGTGCCCCCTATATATACCTGCCAGAGTGCCCCTATATATGCCTGCCTCAGTGCCCCCTATATATACCTGCCTGCCAGAGTGCCCCTATATATGCCGCCTGTGTGCCCCTATATATGCCTGCCTGTGTGCCCCTATATACCTGCCTGTGTGCCCCTATATACCTGCCTGTGTGCCCCCTATATACCTGCCTGTGTGCCCCTATATACCTGCCTGTGTGCCCCTATATACCTGTCTTTGTGCCCAATATATATATATATATATATATATATATATGCCTTCCTCTGTTCCCTTATAGACCCGTCTGTGTGCCCCCTTTGTCTATATATACCTGCCTGTGTGCCCCTATATACCTGCCTAGATGCCCCCTATATCTATATATACCTGCCTGTGTGCCCCTATATACCTGCCTGAATGCCTCTATATACCTGCCTGTGTGTCCCTATATCTATATGCCTGCCTGAGAGTGCCCCTATATATACCTGCCTGAGAGTGCCCCTATATATACCTGCCTGAGAGTGCCTCTATATATACCGGCCTGAGAGAGCCCCTATATCTATCTACCTGCCTGAGAGTGCCCCTATAAATACCTGCCTGAGTGAACCTATATTTATATATCTGCTTGTCTAAGGGTACAATATCTTTATACCTGCTTGACTGAGAGGGAATATCTATAAACCTGATTAATTGAGGGGACATATATACCTGTCTAACTGCAGGGACCTATATAGCTTCCTATCTGAGGGGACGTATATGCCTGTCTAACTGAGGGGACTTATATACCTATAAGTAAGGAGTTACAGGAAATGTGAGGATTCTAAGATATTTGTGTCCAAATCTGCAGGGACAAGTATTGCCGTGAGCAATCAGCATGAAGGTGTGAACCGTATGGAGAAGAGAAAGGGGAAAGTGAACGACGCTGATCAGAAAAGACGTCTCCCGTGAGTCACTAAATGTAACTGCAGTGTAATCACTTTATGTCTGCAGAGTCTACATACAACTAGCACCTACCACTACCTGGTCACTGTATGGCGGTGGTATATGTCTACAGAGCTTGTGTACAGCTGATTGTCACCTGTGGGGGTTGCGTTCGGTCAGGGTCTGGCAGGATTATTTGATCCTTAAGTAGTATCGGTGGATTATTTAGTGACTGTTATTTAGGGGTATTGCACTGTCATACGGAGGGGAGCAGTTTTGAAAAAGCAGATTTGTCAGGGCTGATTTTTATTGTGCAGTGACTGCTGAGGAGATGGACTGGATCTGTGTGCAGAAAATTAGTGACAGGAACAGAAGTTTTTTCTATGTAACAATATTCGCAGTCCACAATGTGTCGTGAAAAATTCCGTTAGGACCCTAGCAACGCCCCTGGGCACCCCTGGTAAGAAGTTACTAAGTGGGAGAGAGTAACTGGTGCAGGGGACAGACTGGTGCAGAGGGGAGAGAGTAACTGGTGCAGGGGGGAGAGTAGTGCAGGGGAGAGAGGGCCTGGTGCAGGGGGGAGGGAGAGGGCCTGGCGCAGGGGTGAGAGGAATTAGGGGGGTGTGTGCCATTTTTTTGGGAGTTGGGGGGGGGGGCGCCATTGGCTGTACTTGCCTAGGGCACCAAAATGCCTTGACCCGGCCCTGTTTGCAGGTCATACATACAGGGCAGTGTAGAGCCAATACCACAAGTCTGGCTCAGGCACCACCTTTACCCAGGTATGGCTGTTCTTCTGCAGGTCATACAAAACAGGCAGTCTAGTGCCAATACCACATGTCTGGCTCAGGCACCCCTTTACCCCGGGTCTGGCTGTTCTTTGCAGGTCATACATACAGGACAGTATAGAGCCCAATACCACAAGTCTGGTCAGGCACCACCTTTACCCTGGTCTGACTGTTTCTTCTGCAGGTCATAATACAGGGCAGTTTTAGAGCCAATACCACAAGTCTGGCTCAGGCACCACCTTACCCTGGTCTGTCTTTTGCAGGTCATACATACAGGGCAGTTGTAGAGATAATACCACAAGTCTGGCTCAGGCACCACCTTTACCCTGGTCTGGCTGTTCTTCTGCAGATCATACATACAGGGCAGTGTAGAGCCAATACCACAAGTCTGGCTCAGGCACCACCTTTACCCTGGTCTGGCTGTTCTAACTATTATGCACCAAGGCTTGGTGGCAAAGAATCATAAATGTGTCTGCTTCCATGAATGTGGTGCAACGCCCCCAGAATGTCCTAAATCTTATCTAATGTAGTGTGTGCCTGTTTATACATTCTTCTTGACTCAAAGTACACCAGAAAACTAATGAAGCCCTGTTCACACATGTCGCCCCTGGACTTTAGCAGGTCTTTAAGGTAAATACAAGCTCAGATGGAGAACAATAGACTTCAGATTCCACGGTGTCATTATTTATTCAACCAAAATTAAGCCAAAAGGGAAAAGCACTGTATGAAAACCTAACTACACCCAATGAAGCAATAACTTGTAGAACCTCCTTTAGCAATAATAAATTGAAGTCCCTGATTTCTGTATGACTTTATCAGTCCCTCACATCATTCTGTAGGGATTTTGGCCAATCTTCTTTACAACATTGCTTCATGTCGTCAAGGTTTGTGGGCATTCGTTTATGTACCGTTCTCTAAGATCCTGTCACAGTATTTCAGTTGGACTGAAGCCTGGATTGTGACTGGGTCATAGCAACATTGATTCTTGTTTTTTTCAGCCATTCTGTTGTAGATTCACTGTTGTGCTTGGGATCACTGTCGTATTGCATGACCCAGTTTTGTCCAAGCTTTAGCCTTTGGACAGATGGCCTCACCCCTGACTCTAGAACACTTTGGTATACAGGGGAGTTCTTGCCAGACTCATTGACTGCAAAGTGACCAGGTCCTGTGGTTACAAAACGAGCCCAAGTCATCATCCTCCACCACCATACTGCTAGACAGTAGGTATGACGGGTCTGTGTTGATACACTGTACTGTGTTGGATTTTCACCAAATGTGCTCCTGTGCATCATTGTCAAACATCTTCTATTTCGGTCTCATCTGTCCAAAACACCTTGGGCGACATGTATGATCGGGAGTTGCCTCTATTTTCTGGCGAACACTGCGGCTCACCGTTTCGAATCCCCTGTCGGACGCAGTGATGCGATGTTAGCCTTCGCCACTTTCGGATGCGCCTAACATGAAGGGGCGGTGATGGAATGGGCGCTGGTTGTGGGCGTTCTGAGGCGGGCACGCGGCACATTAGAATACTCCGAAGGCAATGTACGATCGTGGGTCGGCAAAGTTGTGGCGCATTGTAGAGTCGCAGAGCTCGACAGGGCTGTGTCTAGTTATTTGGTCTAAACGAGCCGGGAGGAGGCGAAGGTGAAGTGAAGCGGAGGAGGAGAACGTAAATGAGAGAGAATACATATAGAGATCACAACAGAAAACTCAGCTCTCAGCTCCGTCCGGCATGGAGTATTAATAAAAAAAAAAAACGTTTTTATTAGGTGTAAAATATTATCAGAAAAAGAGCTCAAACCTACTAAAACAAAAAAAAACAAAAAACATTAAAATCACTTTCCAAAAATCAAGAACGGCGCTACATTAGGAAATTAAGACGATCGTGGAAAATTGCCGGGGAAATAGAGCAATTTTATTTTCTTGTAAAGCTCTTCTCATTGGTCGGGCACTAACCAGCCAATCTGGAATAGGAGCGACAGTGACCCATTTATAACCTATGAAGATGCATTTGACCAATCAAATGCAAAGGCATAAGGCGCGAGAGTGAGGGGGAGAGTTATAAATACAGTAAAAAAAGGCAGGGGAAATGAGCTGATTGGTTGAGCTAGCGGGCGGCTTGGCAATCCCAGCCAATCAGAATAGGAGCGACAGTTGAAAGACCTTTTTAACCTATGGAGAAGTGATTGACCAATCAAAGGCAAAGGGGGACAGTTCAAATGTACAGTAAAAAAGGCAAAAATGAGCTGATTGGTTGAGCCCAGGCGGAGATATGAATCCTCAATCATATTGTGTGCGTCTATTTGACGTGGAGAAAGAAGGGCGCGATAGAAGGGCGTCCTAAATGTAATTATGTCTAATGGGAAACTAATTTAGTACTCTGAATTGGTCGTCGCTTGCTCTCCCATGGCCCAAAAATAAACCGTACCAATCACAAGCAGAGCTCTGCTCTGCATTTCTTTTCCCAATAGAAACTCTATTGAGTTAATTAGTTGTCACCACGCCTGATTGGGTAAGCAACACAACGGACGAGCCTCTTCCCCCCAACCTCTCACTGTACTAGAATATTTCCATAGACAGTAATAAACTATTGCTCTAAGGACCCGCGCACACAATCTATATCCATGCTCCCCCCCCCCCCCCCCCCCAACTACAAAAATAGACGCACTACATATGATTGGTGGATTTATATCTGCGTCCTTAGGGATCAACCAATCAGCTCTTTTCCTGCATTTTTACTGTATTCTGAACTGTTCCCGCTTTTGATTTTGATTGGGTCATATTTCTCCATGTTTTAATGGTTCACGTCGCTCCATTTATGATGGCTGGTTTATGCCATGTCCAATGAGAAGTGCTTACAGGAATTTGAATTACTGTATTTCCCGGCCAATTATTTATATCGCAATTCTATTCCTCTATGTTGACGCGGGTCTGGATGACAAACGGTTGTTAGGGATTTGATTGATTTATGTGTTTAGACGGTTCAGCCTCTCTTTCAGATAATATTTTACTTAATAAAACGATTTTTTGTTAATACATCACTCCATGACGCACGGAGCTGGGAGCCAGGAATTTCATTGCCCCGTCTCTCCATAGGACTACAATGGGACCAAAGTAGCTGCCTCTGATTGGCAGGGATAAGCCAAGCCCCGTGATTCAACCAATCTGCTCTTCTTCTGCCTTTTTTTTATGTTGTATTTTGTGAAACTGTTCCGCTTATTTTGATTGGTCAATACTTCTCTATAGGTTATAAAGGGTCTCTGTCGCTTTTTCTGATTGGCTGGGATTGCCAAAGCCCCCGCTTAGCTCAACACCTATCAGCTCTTTTCTGCCTTTTTTTCGTGTCTTTTGAACTTGTCCCGCATTTTCATTTGATTGTTCAATACGACTCTATAGGTTATTATGTGTTCACTGTCGCTTCCTATTCTTATTGGCAGGTTTCTGACCGACCATAGTGAGAAGAGCTTACAGAATATTGTTAAAATTACTGTATTTCCAGGACAATTTTCAAGATCCAAATTCTGATGTTGCGCCCGTTCATAGATTTTTTTGTTAGTGGATTTATTAATGTCTTTTTTTTTTAGAAGGTTTTGAGCTCTTTTTCTGATAATGTTTTACACTAATTAAAATACGAATTTTTGGATTCATACTCCATGCCTCACGGAGCTGAGAGCCCGAGATTTATTTATTTGAGCAATCTTTATATATTTTCCCTTTAATTTTAATGTTCACTTTTGTCACTACATTTAATCATTTTTAGACAGCTTTTGATTTTTCACTTTTATTCATTGTTCTATTTGAATGACATCTCTTTTTGCTCTTTACTAACATGTTTATGATTTCTCGCTGTTTTCAGCCCTGTCTCGAATCAGAATACATGTTAGCGCACAGTCCCTTCTGCGCCCATTCCCTTCTGCGCCCGACACACTGGCGAGTGCGGGACTGTTCACCACATGTATGAGCGCACCTCCTCGGGCGGAGATCTTAGGCGCAAAGTCCCGGCTCTGCACCCATGTCCCCGCGCACTGCGCCCCACACGCTGGCGAGGCGCCGGTGGTTTTACCACCGCATGTATGAGCGCCACCTTTGGGCGGCCGACATAAGAATCGCAGCTTTTCACTTGAAATCGGGCGAAAACATGCGCTCCGACGCGGCGAGATTCATACATGGCGCCCCTTGTTCTAAAAGTGTTCTGGTTTGTTCAGATGCAACTTTGGAAACATAAACAAGGTTGCCATGTTTTTTTTTTTTAAAAAAAAAAAGCTTTTCTCTCTGCGATCCTTTCCAAAAGAAGCCACCCATTATTGTTCAGTTATTTTATTAATTGTTTCTGTCTTGAACTTTTTTTTAAAATAATGAACATGCCTAACTGAGGCTTGTTGCTCTTGGGTTTTTTGCAATTTCTCGGGAGCATTTGCATGGTCTGACCTAGGGGTGACGTCTTTTTTGGGGGCCTGGGGGATGTCCTCTTTCTGGGTAAATTTTTTCAACTTGTATTTAAATATTTCTACTTGGAAATATCTTCCTTTCAGTAAAAAGAAGGATTGTTCAGAAAAGAATTTAGAACCTTTTCTCAGGTGGATGGGCAGCAAAAATTGCTTCTCTAAGATTATTGCTGATTTCTTTTCTCTTTGACATTGTACAAACACTTGACTGAATGTCTCTTACCTGTAAACTGTGAAAACATCTGCTTTTGCATTTGATTAGCAGAACATGGCTCCTACTTATCTTCTAAAAGGGATTTTACCACAAAGTAAAATTGATGTGCGAAGCTTGGAAATATTTAATAAATAATCCTTTTCTCCATTCATCGATATAAAAATATTCTTGTACTCAATTTTGCTTTTAGTGCCCCATTAGTTGATCTATATTGTTGTGGAAAAAAATACTTTCGGTCGCCAGGGGATACAACCAGTGACGAGAGCTCCTCAGTCTGGTGGCCGCACATGCCTAAGACATCACCTCTCCTCTCAGGCAGCTACTGTCAGTCTCTTCCATGCTTAGCAATCACACACACTCACTGCTGAGCGAGTGTTCAACCCCAGGTGATGTCATTCTACTCCTGTTCTCTATATGTCTTAGTAAATTGTCAAACAGTGCAAATAAATTAAAAAGAAACTTCAATGATGTATGTGAATTGAGAAAAAAAATCTGTGTTTTGTTCCTGCTGGGATTTGAACCTAGGACCCCAATACTGAAAGACATAGTGCTAACCACTCAGCTACACTCACCGGCCACTTTATTAGGTACACCATGCTAGTAACGGGTGGGCCCCCTTTTCCCTTTAAACTGCCCTTGTCTTCGTGGCATAGTTTCAAATGGTGTTGTTTAGGACCCTAATGGGTAAAGGGGAAAAGGGGGGAAGGGAAAACTTTTTGGGCCCAACAAGGGAACCCCCCAACCCCATAAAACCTTTGGGGGTCGGAGGGGTTCTTTTGGCTTTCAGGGTTGGGTTTAAACCCCAAAATTTCTAAACCCTCCCTCCAAATGTCGAAAGGAAAAAAATTTGAAACTCTTTGCCAGGCAAGTTTTTCCCAATCTTCTTCCTGTCCTTTTTGTTTGGGCTTGGGCAAAGTTGGGCCTCGGGTTTCCTTTTCCCTTGGCGGGAAAGGAAAGTGGGCCCCTTTGGTGTGGTTTTGATGCGGGAACCCCATTTTGGCCTCAAAGTTGCCGTTCTGTGGGTTCAGAGGGGGTTTCTGGTCCCTGGGGGCTTTTTCGGGGGGGGGGTTTTTGGGGTCCGGGGTTGTTTTATCAAGGGGTTAAAAAAATAAAAAGGGAATTTCCTTTAATTGGAACCCAAAAAGGGTTTTTTTCCGCCAAAAAGGTTTTGGGGCCGCAATTTTGGATGTTTTTTTTTTTTTGGGCCCCTTTCTCTGAAACCCCCTTGGGGGAGGGGTTTTGTGCGTGATAAAATCCCCAAGGAGATAAAGCGTTTCTAAAATTCCCTTCGCCCAAAGCCCTTTGGCCACCTAACAACCATCCCAAATTTAAAAGGGCACTAAAAACCCCTTTCCCCCTTCCTCCCTTGATGTCGGTTTAAATTTGCAGGAGTTTTTTTTTGGACCATGTTCCCATCCCAAAATGCCCCTGAGTTGCCCCCAAATGTGATTGGCTGTTTTAAAAATTTAGTGTTAACGAGAAAGTTGGACAGGGTTTTTCCCTAAAAAAGGGTGGCCGGTTTTGACGTTTTACATTGTGCTTTTTCAAAGCTCTTTAAAAGGGGGTATTTTTGTTGACTAGGGGGAAGCACCCCTGGGGGAAAAAGGCCTGTTGATGTAAACCCTTTCCCGGGTCACATAAATTAGGGCAGTTCTAAAAAAAATTCTTTAAAATGCCCCCTTTTGGGAACACACTGAAACCCGAAGCAGGAAAAATAAAGCATGAGATGCCGTGTGAAAAACCCTTTTAAAATTTCCCTTAGGGGGAAACAGTAGGGGTTTGTATTTTAAATTTTTTCCACATTTTTTATTTACTTTCTAAATTTTTGGCCCTTTTTTTTTTTTTTTTTTAAAATTTAATCAAAACGTGGAAATGTTGTTTTATTTAAAAATCTCAGGTTTTATTTACCTAATTACAAGATCTTCTTTTTTTTTTTTTTATTATTTTTATTTTTTATGCCCTGACCCCTGTATAAAAAACCCATTGGATTCAAAAAATCTTAGACTGTTTTTAGAGGCAAAACAGAAAACCCCAAAAAAGGGGGTGGGAAAGCTTACGGGCCATACTGCTTTATTTTTGGGTTTTAAATTAGGAACTAAAACATACTGTCATTAGAAGTCCCTTTTAAATGGTTGAGGGATACCCAAAAATTTTAAAGCTTTAAACCTCCCTCCTTTGAGAGATTTGGAGCACTCCATCAGAAACACTGCAGTGTGTGGAGCCAGGAATACAACAGACTTATATAATCTTATGTCTATTAAACCTTTTTAATAAACCCTCATGTGATAAATTTTTAAATTTTTATTTTTTTCATTCTTGTATCTAAACAGCAGGAAGTGAAAGCAATGCTGGACTTGGAAGCTTCCATGTGGTCAGAATAGACGACAGGACTTTTTTTGTTCTTCCTGAGTAGTCATTGTGAGATATCGTCAGCCAAACCACAGGCGTTACCCAGCTACAAAGGTGAAAGCCTGAAAAAGAATTAAAGGCACCCAAGATATAAGGGTTATCTTAAATCTGCTGCGGGGAAAACAATCTATTGTTTCCCTGTTATCGGGCTTTTCCCGGGGTGATGGTTTACCAGGGGGGCCCCAGAAAATGTTTTCCCCCCATCATCATTATTTTCCCCCAATGTGAAAAATTCCCCTGCCCCCAAAATTAAAATTAAATTTTCCAATTTACAAAAAATAAAATGTTTCAAATTTCTTTTACTTTGTGAGTTATAAGGAGGTCTGCTTACAAAATTTCTTTTTTGCAGGCCAGTTTTATTAAAAAATTATGCGGGTTTAAAAAGAAATTTTTGCGCCTTTTTACGGACTACCCACTTTTTGAATTTTAAACCCCAAGGGGGGTTAAAACCAAAAAATAATTTAAAAAAAGGAAACTGGGTGGACTACAATCCCCAGAAAGATTAGCAAGATTGGGTTATTTAATTTAGGGGAAAAAGGTGGGCTTTGGGGGGGATAAATGAATATGTATAAATGTAGGTCAAAACAGGTTCTTTTTTCCCAAGTCAAATTTTATACACAAGACTGTACCCAAGATCAAAGGAGGGGCTTCTTTTGGTCTTGGGGGGAAAAGAAAGTTTCTACAAAAAACATAAAAAAAAATTGATTCTTTACTGTTAGAGAGGAGATTTGGGGGGAAACCCTTTTCTGCCAAGGAACGTTTTCATGGTAAAATTCAATAAACGAGTTCAAAAAGGGTCGGGGATAAATTTTCTGGGTGAAATAAAAAATAAACCAGTTATAGTAAACCAGGATTCTGGAAAAGGGTTTGGGAGACATTTCTAGTTTTGTAAAAAAATATAAAAAATTTTTATAACGCCCGGATTCTGCCAGAGGAACGTGTCTTTTGGGTTAAATTTTAAATAACAGATTTTAAAAAAAGGGTCTGGAAAAAATTTCTAGATGTAAAAATTAAAAAACCAGTTATATTTTGCCAGGATTCGGGGAAGGGTCGGGAATACTTTTCTAGGGGAAAAAAAATTAAAAAAGGGTTATAGTTACCGGGAAAAAATTTGGAAAAGGGGTTTCTGGGGGAAAATTTTCTAAAAAGTAAAATTTAAAAAGCTATAGGGGGTCTGGGAAATTCTTGGGGGAAGGGTTGGAAAACTTTTCTGATGTAATTAATATAAAAAAGTTTTAAAATGTCTAGGATTTGGGGGGGGGGGTCTGGATACTTTTTCTAGATGAAATTAAAAAATAACAATTTTTTGCGACCGGATTCTGGAAAAGGGGGTCTGAATACATTTCTATATGTAATAATATAAAAGTTAAGTGACCAGGTTTTGGGAGAAGGGTCTGGATACATTTTATATTTTTAAAAACTAAAAACAAGTTTTAGGGGACCAGGTTTAAGGAAAAGGGGGTTTTTTGGTTTTACATTTCCCTAGATGAAAAATAATAAAAAAGGTTATAGTGACGGGGATTTTGGAGAAGGGGTCTGGATCCCTTTTCTAAAATTTTTAAAAAATAAAAAAAAGTTATAATGACCAGGATTTTAAAATAAAGGGGGTTGGTTTAACATTTCTAGATGTTTTAAATTAATAACCAATTTTTATAGTGCCCGGGAAAATTCGGGGAAAAAAGGGGTTTGGGGATAAAATTTTCTAGGATAAATAAAAATAAAAAAAGGTTAAAAGTGACCGGGATTTTTGGAAAAGGGTCTGGTTACATTTCTAGTGGTATAAATAAAAACAATTTTTATGGGGGCCCGGGGAAATTTGGAGAAGGCGGGTTTTTCTGATGAAGGGTCTGGATAATTTTTAAGGGAAAATTAATATAAAAAAGTTTTTATTTGACCGGATTCTGGAAAAAAGGGTTGGAAAAATTTTCCCTGGGATGTAGAAATTTAGAAAAAGGTTAAAAGTGCCGGATTCGGGAGAAAGGGGGTCTGGATACATTTCTAGTTTGTAATTTTGTAAAAAGTTAAAATTTTGACCAGGATTTGGAGAAAGGGTTGGATACGTTTCTAAAATGTAAAAATTTAAAAACAAATTTTTAAAGGGTTGACCAGGTTTTTTGGAGAAGGGTTGAAAAATTTTCTAGATGTATTTAAATAGAAAAAGTTCTAGTGACCGGGTTTCTGGGGGAAGGGTCTGGAACATTTCTAAGGGTAAAAAGAACAAGTTTAAAAGTGGACCAGGATTTGGGAAGGGTCTGGTTACTTTTTCTAGTTTGGTTAAAAATTTGGGGTACCGTTTTTTGTGACCAGGAGTTTTTGGAGAAGGGTTGGAACTTTTCTAGAGGTAAAAATTTAGAAAAAATTTTTTAAAAGGGAACCAGGTTTTCTGGGAGAAGGGTCTGGATAAAAAAAAAAAATTTTTTTTAGATGTAAAAAACCATAACAATTTTAAAAAGGGACCAGGTTTTGGTGAAGGGTCTGGATACATTTTCCTAGGAGTAAATATAAAAAACTTATAGTACCAGGATTCGGGGAAAAGGGTCGGGGGATACATTTTAAAATTGAAATTTAAAATTTTAAACAAGTTTTTGGGAAAACCGGGAATTTCTGGAGAAAAAGGTCAGGTTTTCTGTTAAAGGGGGTTGGATACATTTTAGATGTTTTTAAATTAAACAATTTTCTTTTTTGACCGGGTTTTTCCCGGAGAAGGGTTGGATACTTTTTCTAGAAGGAAATTTAAATAAAAAAGTTTGGGTGACCGGGGTTTCTGGAGAAGGGTCTGGATAAATTTTTAGATTTAAATTAATATAAAAAGTTTTTGTGTCTAGGATTCCGGGAAAAGGGTTTCGGGATCCCATTTTTTAGATGTTTTAATAGAAAAATTTATAATAAACCAAGGGTTTCCCTGGAAAAGGGTTTTGGGATACTTTTCTAGATTATAAAAATTTAGAAAGGGTTTGTTTTTAGGGGACCAGGATTCGGGGAGAAGGGTTTTTGGAAAAACTTTTGTGGGATTTTTAATAATATAACGGGGTTATAGTGCCGGGGTTTTCTGGAGAAAGGGTTGGATACTTTTCCCTAGAGGGATAATAAAAAAAATTTATAATAAAAAAAGGTTTTTGATAAAGGGTTTCTGGATACATTTCAGATGAAATTTATAACAATTTTATAGGGGACCGGTTTTTCCCGGAGAAGGGTGGTTTACATTTCTATTTTTTAATAATAAAAACAAGTTTTTAGGGGGCCGGGGGATTTTTGGGGGAAGGGTCTGGTTAAAATTTGTAGATGAAAATAATAGATGAAAATTATAAAGTTATGTGTAAACCGGATTTCGGAGAAGGGGTTTGGAAAACTTTTGTAGATGAAATTTAATAAAAATTTTGTTTTTAGTGTCCAGGTTTCCCGGGAAAGAAGGGTCTGGAAACATTTTTTATCTGTAAAAAATATAACAAGTTTTAGTGTTTTAGGATTCGGGAAAGAAGGGTCTGGATACATTTTTGATGTAAATTTAAAAAGTTATGGGTGACCCAGGTTTGGGGGAAAGGTTTTTGGGAAATACATTTTGATGTAATAATAAAAACAAGTTACTAATGACCAGGATTCTGGTAAAAGGGGTCGGGGATAAAAATTTCAAAGATGAAATTTAAAAACAATTTTAAAAAGTAAAAAAAGGATTCTGGAAAAAAGGGTTGGATATTTTTCCCTAGATGTAAAAAATTTATAAAAAGGTTAAAGGACCCGGATTTTTGGGAGAAGGGTCGGGATTTTTTTTCTAGATGAAATAATATATCAATTTTATTTGACGGGATTTTGGGGGGAAAGGGTCTGGTTACATTTCTAGATGAAATAATTTAACAAGTTATAGTGACCAGGATTTGGAGAAGGGGCCTGGATACTTTTTCTAGTGAAATAATTTTAACCCGGGGGTTTTTAGTGACCGGGGATTTGGAAAAGGGCCCTGGATAAAATTTTTTAGATGAAAATTTAATAAAAACAAGTTATTGGGGCCCCGGGATTCTGGGGGGAAGGGTCGGGATAAATTTTTTAGATGAAATTTAATAAAACAAGTTATAGTGACCGGAAATTTGGGAAAGAAGGGTCGGGAAAAATTTTCCCTAAAATTGTAAAAATATAACAAGTTATAGTGACCAGGATTCGGAAAAGGGGTTGTGTTTCCAAGGATTTATTTGATTGGGCGTTTGGGGAGTCGGGGGGGGTTTTTTTCCCTTAAAATTTGGGGGGACATTGGCTTCTCCCCCAGGGGGGTTTTTTTGCCTTTCTCTGGATCAAACTTTAGCGCCCTTCGGTTTAAAATAAAAGAAAAGGGAATTTAATGTTTTAAAAATTTTAAAAAATGTTAAGTTTCAAAATATATAATCCCAAATTTATTAATCACAAAAAAATATGCATAGAAAATTAGGTGTTTTAAATCCCCCAATTGTTAAAAAATTTTTTTAAAATTCATTTGATATTTAAAATTTTATTAAAAAACGGGGATCCAAAAGGAAAAACGCTAAAACCAAAGATTAAAGGGGAAAAGGTAAATTTTTTTTTTAAAGCCCCCCTGGCTGAGGGCAGCACGAGCCAGTGTCAGTCCGGGCTGTTTCCCAGCGCTGTGCCACTTTATTCTGTAAGAGGCTGCATTTTTTCGTGAAAATTTAAAGGGAAAAATTGCAGTTTTCACCCAAAAAAGAGCCCTTTTCGAAAAAGTCCTTCAGGGGGTCTTTTTTTTTCATGTCCCGCCACCTGAGGGCCAAAAAGCCCCCCCCCACCTAAATTTGAAAAACTATTACTTTGAATAATAGAAAAAAATGTGAATAACTGTCGGGGGCCCGGGCCCTAGCCTTTGGGGGGGCGGGGACCCCTTTGGTGGGGCGGGGTAAACCCTGCCCCCATGTTTAAGATTTAAAGGGGTTAAAATTGCCCCTGAAAACTGCTGAAATCTTACGGGAATTTAAGGGAAACCCAGCGTTGGGGAAAGCAGGTTGAAATGGCTTGTGCTTGCCCCCACAGGGGGCAAACCCTATGTGTTTCACTTTAAGAGAGTAATCTCTCTAAACATGTCGGTGCGTCTCTTCAAGCACTATGTTTAAAGTGATTTGAAATTTTAAAAGATTCTTCAATAAAGCTGCAAGTTTTTAAACTATATATTTCTAGGATCATGGATTCATTCTCAATTGCGGTGATACCAAACGATTTCCATTTTAAGCGCAACAGGCTGAACTGGATGGACGTTGTTTTTTTTTTACCCTTAAAAAATTTTAACTTTTTTTGGGTTCAGTTTGGTAAAACCCATGAGTTGCTTTTGTGGCATATTGCTTTTTTCTGTATGTTTTTCTTTTAGTGCAGGATGATGCCGGCTCCTGTATGCCTGACATTCCCCTACTTCAGATGACTGGCTCAAGATCTGTTGGCCATATATCATTAGCTAAAAGGGAAATCGTTCCAGTCTTCCCTCCTTATTAATCCTTGTCCCAACCTTGTCCCAACTTTTTGACCTTTTTTTTCCAATATCAAATTTAGACCGGAATTTTCCTTTCCAAGCCCCCAAAAATCCAATATCAGACAGGGACTATGCTAGGAACTGCAACCTTGGTGTCCAATAAAGTCCACATCACCTTATGGAGGTGAAAAGGGTTTTGCCATGAAAGCATTTCATACCTAGTTTATTCAGTTCCGTTTCAGTGGGTTAAAAAAGGGGATTTTTGTTTTTTTAAACTGCATATTGTCCCCGGGTTTGAATCCCATGCCCCCTTTCCCCACCTGTCTCTTGTCAAACAAAGATCTGTTTTATGAAAAGAGGGGGAGTAGCTACAATTTACAAGTGGATAGAGCTCTTTTTCCAACATGAGGTCCTAGGTTAAAAACCAAATGTGGTTTTTTTTTTTTTTGTCTAAACAAACCTGTTAAAGTTTTTTTTTTATTTTTTTGCACTTTTTAAAAAATTTACCAAGGAAGTACAGGGGACGGGAGAAATGACACACCTGGGGTTAAAACATTTTCTCCATGAGTGGGGTTTTTACTAGGCAGAGAATAGACTGACGTAACTGCCTGGGGGAGAGATATATTGAGCATGTGGGGCCGGGACGGGCAGTGGTCACGGGTCATACCCCTAGAGTAACTGTATACTATTGACAAAAGGGAACTACAAAGACACATAAGGGCTTAATTTTTTTGCCGACAAGATGTACTTTTTATTGCCATCATTGACCATAGAATGTACTGGGAAACATGAAAACTATTCTAAGTGGGAGGAATTATGAAAAAAAAATATTCAATTTGCGAGGGTTTTGTTTTTATGGAATTCCCTGCTCAGTATAAATGTTGTGTTATGTCTATTCTTCAGGTCGGTACGATTCCACTAATATCCAATTTATATAATTTTAGTACTCTATTAAATTTGTGCCACATCGCCATTTTCTGTGACCTATAGCTTTTTTCTTTCCATCTATGCACCTGATTTATGGCTCATTTTTTGTGGGCTGAAGTTTAGTTTTTAGTGCTTCCATTTTGGGACACAGGCGACTTTTTAAACACTTTTTATTTACATTTTTTGAGACGTGAAATTATGGAGGTTATTATATTTTAGGAAACCACTTTTACACCTTTTTTTTGGGGGAATTTTTTTTCTTTTAAAATTCCCAAAAGGAGGGTGTTTTTTAACTTATATACCAGACCTGGGCCAATGCAGAAACTTTAGGTCTAAAACCCCTCTTTGCCAAATAACCTAGGGGGAAAAAAGGGGGGAGTTTTAGACCCAAACAGTTCATACATGTGGCCCCCCGAACCTTGAGGGGTGTTCTCACTTTTGTGAGATACTGTGTTTTTTATAATTTTTTTTTCAACAACTGTACTTGTAGATCTTCTAGGGTACTTCACCTCTAGGGAGCATGATTGCTTGTACACTGTAATCGGAGTAGTAACATGGAGTAACAAGCCTTCATCAGGTTTCTGACAGCTCAGGTAAGTGCTCAGCACCCCGCAACTATCCGGGGGGCAAACAGAGAAAAAACCGTTCCCATTTATTTAAAGCTGGGTTGGGATTTAAAGGGGTTTAAACACCGGGGTCAGACCATCTCTGATTCAAAGATGCGGTGGTGTAAGCTGAATTTTCAGCTGGGGGCCCCCCCATATTGGCTCATGAGTGAGCCCGCTCCTTACATCCTTACAGCACATTTGTCCTTTATCATACACGAATCAGGGATTTTCTTTTGTTGGACAGACTGGGTTGGCTGGGGTATTTGCCATCATTTGATAATTCCATCTGCTTGTCATGTTTCTTTTTTTTTTTGTACTGCGGAAAGTGAAAAAAATTGTAAAAACAGCAAAATAGTTCTAACAAAATCTATTATGGAGATGGTTGGTTCACATTTGCTGACTGTATGGTCTGTGTCAGCATCCCATCGTACTGTGGCCTGTTTCCTGTTTGGACCTCACATGGGGAAGTGTCTGTAGCACATCTGTATATTGACTAATTTTCCATATAAAATTTCTAGCCCGCTTTTTTTTTCAAGGTGGCAGAAATTATATGATTGTGAGAGGAAAAGTATTTGACCCATATTTACCAACCCTCCCATAAATGTGGTAGGTATATTTGTCCCCTGTAGGAAGGTACACAGGCCCATGTAGGTAGATACACAACCCCTTGTAGGTATATAACCACCCAGATTTGGTGGACTATGTCGGATCAACCTTGGATCTATTTTTTTGTTAATAGCATGGTTCAAGAGGACAGTTGTTGGGGAAGCTTATTTAAATAAAAGGTTTTGTGTGTGTTTTTTTTCCACTTAAAGGGGTTTTGCCACGAAGTAAAATTGACGTGGGAAGTTTGAAAATTAAATAATAAACATTTTGCCCTTCATTATTTTAAAAATTCGGGCCATTTTTTTTTTAGCGCTCCTTTTAGTGATCCATGTTTACAGCCACCCGGGGGGTCACCAGGGGGTGGAGCTCCTCAGGGGCCGGTCGACATGCCAGACATCACCTTTTCCCCATCCGTACGAGGTTCAACCCCCCAGGTGCGTCCCCGCCCCCCCCCTTGCACTCCTTTGTAATATCAAACAATGCAAAAAAAAAAAGAGCCCCCAAACAGGTCTGTCCATTTATAAAGAAAAAAAAAAAAGGTTAGGGTTTAAAGTTCCGGGCGGGGTTTTTAAACCCAAGGCCCCTTTGTGCTGTAAAGCAAAAAATGTTACCCTAGCTACAGTGTAGTTTACTTACAACTCTTTACATAAAAAAAGGACCTTTTATTTAAACTAGAGAGGGGAAAAAGGCCTGGTGATGTCACCCCTGCGGGGTCCAAAATGATCTGAATTCAAAAAAAATCACACACGCCCCCTTCTGGCCCCACAGACTGAAGAGGGGATACGGGAGGTAGGGAAAATGAGTTTGGGGGAAAAAAACCCCCTTTTTAAATTCCAGTGTTAGTATTGGGGTTTTCTGACAGAGGGCCTTTTTCTTTACTATCGCTCAGGTTGCTTTTTCAGCCATTAGGGTTTTTTTAACCCCAAAGGCTGACACAAAACCCTGTCAAAAATTACCCTCTTTCCCAAAGTCCCCGGGGGTTACTGGGGAGGCCCGGGTTTCCCAAAAGAAGAGGACGCTCTAATGTGAGGGTTTAACCCCGATTTTCTTCCCAGACCCCTGGTGGGGGGTTTTTTACTGGGGAAATAGTAAAGGGGGGGGGTAAACCTTGGGGGACAAAAAAAAACCCAACCCAACTGGCTGATGGGCCCAAGCCTGAGCGTTTGTAATGGGGGGGATTTTTTAAAGACCCAAAATTTTATTAACTTAGGAGGGGAGAGGAAAACCTGGGGGGGCCCCTTTTTTTTTTTAAACCAAGCCCCCATGTCCCCCCCTTCCTATTTAAAATGTCCCTCATTTTGATTGAAAAAAAACCCTTCATCAATAAATTTTCACTTTTGGGCCCCCCAAAAAAACCCCTTTAACCTGGTTCTTAACTACATATTAGGCTACATTTTACATATTATTTCAAAATTTCAATCTTTTAAACCCAATTTTGGGTTTTCAAAAAAATGTTTGCACCCCCAGAAAAAATTTTAAATGTCTTTTAAAAATGAAAATGAAGTGATAAAATTTATAGGGGGAAAAAAACTTGGTATTTTTTTTTTTTTGTTTTTTTACTTGTAAAAATTTTTATCCAACAAGAGGCTGACCCTGTGTATTGTGGCCCAGGAGCTTTAAAGCTCCGGCCCTTTCGGAAAAATTTGCCCGGGTTTTAATTAAACATTGATTGAAAAAAAGTTCACATACCCTTTTGGGATTTGGAAGGTCTTAATTTGGGCCCCTTGTCAGTCATTTGAAAGCAATTCTTTACCCCCACTTACGCACATTTTTCTCCCATTAAAGGGTCCGGGGGCTGTGTTTTAAACCATAAAGCCTTCCCTGTTGTTACGTCGGGCCTTGACGTTTTAAAAGGGGATTTAAACATTTTTTGGGTTTTGATGGATTTTTTCCCGAAATTTGCTTTTGAAGCTGTTAAAATTAGGGGAGCTTTATGGGCAGAAGTTGACATTTATTTCCCCTTATTTTACATGAAAATTTTTAAAAGGGGCCCCATACCATCAAAATTTTTAAAAATTTTTACCACAATTTGGGGACTAAAAAAATAGATTTTTTTTTTTTATTGATTGGTTGTTTTTTATATAAATTTTTAAAAAAAGTTTCCCCTATTTCTTTTCCCCCACCCCGATTTTCCCCCTGTTGGTTTTGAAAAGTACAGCAGTGAAAGGATTGTTTTTTTCGGGGGTTCTTTAATTCTGGAGGGCTATACCCAGAGAATTGTACTTATTTTTAGAAATAACAAATTGTTGAGGGGTTTCTTTGGGCCCTTTCGGGGATCGATCGATATTTCGATAGTCCGGCCGCTACGAAAAGGGGTTTTTTTTTTTGTGAGCATCGATTTTGCGCGAGGCCTTGAAGTCTAGGGGAGAGCAAAAAACCCCCCCCCATTTTTTAAAACCCAAAAACCCAAGGGGCTGGAAAAGGGCTAAAAAATTAACATCCACAACAATTAAAAATGGATCGTGCAAAATTTTAGGCAACCACTTAGGTTATAAAAGCACAGAAAAAAGTCCAAGCCATTTACTACCCCTTTCTTGTACCAAAACCCGGGAATTTTTAAAAACCCTTTCATCACCCCAAATTTTAAAAAAGTGCCAGGGGCTTATGATTTAAAACCAAATGTTCTTGAACTGGAAAAAATTTTTTAATTTTTTTAACCCTGTCCTGGAACCAGCATACCCCAAAAACCCCCTGCATGACCCCCAATTTTTTATAAAAAATCCTAAAAAGTCTTTCAACCACCATTTTATTTTGAATGGACATTTTAAAATTATATCTGCCCCTGTCCCGAAAGGAATAAAACCTTAAACCTTCTGACCACAGAAAAAAAAGTGCCAGAAAAAGGGAGTTTTTTAAAACCACCTTTTTTAGTTTCACGGGGGAAATTGACTATACCTGGTCCTGGGCCCCCCAAAGCATGGGGCCCCAAAAAACCCTAAAGGGACCCCCACTTTAAAAAGTCCCGGGAAATAGGGAGTTTTTTAAACCCCCTTTTTAAATTTGGGAACCCCGGAATTGCCATCCCTTCCCCTGGGCCACCCAGGGGGACCCGGGGGCCCGGGATTTACAGTGGGGGGCTGGTGAGAGCCCCCGGGCTGGGGGCCCCGTCTTCTTTTAAAAACCGCGGGTTTTAAAAATGCCCCCTGTTTGACCCCAGAAAAAAAATTTTTTCCGTGCGAAGCAGAGTGGGGAAGCGGAACTGTTGAGAACCCCAAAGTTTTTCCTCTGAAACACATTAAAATACCGGGGTAGAAACTTGCCCCCCCGGTATGAGTGGGGACCAATTAGTTTTTCCTTAAAAATACGGGTTTGGGTTTAACCCCCTGTTACCCCCAAGGTCCCCTTTTTCTTGGCATTTTTTTTTCCCCTTTTTTTACTCAACTGCTGGGGAAATTGTTTTCTGTTTTGTTCTCTGTCCGTGCTCCATACTCCAGGGTTTCTCTGAAAAACCCTACATCTGGTCAAGCCCTTCCGTACCCCCCTTTGTACAATTCGGGGGAATTTTTTTTAACAGCTTTTTTTACTTTCAAAGTTTTTTAGTAGTTTAATTTTTAGAAAAAAAAATTTTTTAAAAAAGGATGGAATCCCACCATGTCTTTGTTTTTCTTTTTTTATTGTATTAAAAAGGGGGTCTCAAAACCCGGGATTGCTTTCAAAGGTTTAAAGGCTTGCAAAAACAAGTCTTTTGCAATATGTGTCCCCTTATTTTTTGTAAGGGGTAAACGGATTTTTTGGGACCCCTTTTTAATTCACCCGTGGTAATATAGAATTGGGGGGTTTTTTTAAGGGTTTTCGTGGATCTGCGTTTTAATTGGGAAAAATGCTGGGGGGCGCAAAAGTCAAAAAAAAACCCTAACTGTTTCTTTTTTTGTACGATCACGGTTTTTTTTGGGAACAAACAACCTGTCTGACTACAAAAATTGTGGTTTGTAATTTAAATGGGAAGGTGGATTTATCAAACAGTCACAGGGGTAATTTGGGTTTAAAAATTTAAACACCCCAACTGAAATGTATATGATAATAAAAGTGGAGTTTTTTCAGCAAAAAAAGAGACCCCGCAGTTAAATAGAAAAAAGATGTTTTATCCAATAAAAAGTTCAGGTGCCCAATATCCAGGAAATATTTCCCAAAAGCAAACTGTTAAAAAAAAAGATATTCCACTTCCCTTTTCTACACTAAGTCTTGGTGAACTTTATCCCGTGTTCTTTTTAGGGTAGGCTTGTCTGTGTTGCCCACGGGCCCCCCCCCCCCCCCACTCCCCCCCGCCGTGAATTTACAGCGGGTTTGATTTCTCCTTTAAAATTCTCTTTGTAAAATACATAAAGGGCCAAATGTAAAAATCCCGCCCGGGCGAGGGGCCGTTTTCCGCCAGTTTTTCCCGGGGAATTTTGCGCCTGTTTTAAGTCGCCCGGCCCGGGGGGGGTGCTCATAAAAAATAAAGTAAAAATCCCTCCCCCGGCCTTTGCCAGCGAAAAAAGGGAAGTCGGGGACAGGGCGCTGTGGCGCTCGCCCCTTTCTTCCCTCCGAAAAGGGAACGCACTCATACATGGGGGTAAAAAGTCCGCCGGTCGCCAGTGTGTGGGGGTTTCCCGTGCGGGGGCTTTGGCGCCCTTCGGGGGTTTCGCCCCCAAATCTGTTTTTCCCATGGGGAGACAGGCTGGAGCCGAGAAATTATTCCCCATGTCGGTGCGGAGTATGAAGCAAAAATCGCCCTTTATAAAAGGGGGGTTTACATTTTTTGGGGCTAACTCCCTCCGTCCGAGGCAAGGGGAAGCAATCCCAAAAATGCGAGGAAGCGGGTTTGAAGATCGGCTAAAAGTCTCGGCGCTCCGTGCAGCAAAGGGGGGTTTTTGCCCAAAAAAAACGCCTTATAAAGGCGGGGAAAAAATTTTCAGAAAAGAGCTGAATTTTACAAAAAACACTTCCTTTTTAAAAAAAAAAATCACTTTCCCCCAAAATCGAAAAACGGCCCCAATATCAAGAAAAAATGATATTGGAAAATTTCCGGGGGAAAAACGTAATTCAAATCTGAAACCCATTCTCAATTTGGGCGGCATTAAAAACCGGCCCAAAAAAAACCCCAAAATCGGAGGGGACAGTGAAAACCCTTAAAAAGCCTTTTGGGGGAAAAATTTACCAATCAAAAACCCCGGCGGGGGTAATTCAAAATAAAAGAAAAAATGCGAAAAGAAACTGATTGGCTGAGATAACGGGGGGCCCTTTTGGGTATCTCAGCCAATCAAAAGAAAAAGGGCAAAATCCCCTTTTTAGCCTATGGAGAAGTTTTTGACCAAACAGAAAAGACGACAAGTCCCTTTTTAGCCTATTGGGGAAATTTACACCAATCAGAAAACCAGGGCGGGAATAATTTTAAAATACAGTAAAAATGCTGAAAAGGAGCTATTTTGGTGAGGGTAGCGGGGTCTCGGGGAGCTCAGCCCAAACAGAGCGCAGTACTTCTCCCATTTTTCTCTTTTGGGGAAGATGGGGCGCCCCTTTAAATCTCCGCCTCAGCGCCCCAAAGGATTAAGTATTAATCACCAAATTATTTTTATACAGTTAAAAAAATTCTCAGATTAAAAAAACCAGAACACTTTTTTTGAAAAAAAGCAGTTAAAACCCCCGAACAACGCTTTTGGGCGCCGAGACCCCGGGGCCCAATAGGGAATTGCCCCTAGGAAATTGCCCGGGGAAAAAACAGTAATTCAATTGTTTTTAAAACTTTTTATTGGTCGGGAAAAACCCCCAAACATAAAAGGGGCGACATGTCCCATTTTTAATATGGAGGGAAATTGACCAAAACAAAAAAATAGGAGCGGGCAATGTCCATTCTTTCCTAAGGAGGGAAAATTGGGCCAATCAGAAAAGGGCGACCCAAAACCCCATTCTAGTCTATGGAGAAAAATTTGGGCCAAACATATTCAAAGGGGGACAGTTCAAAATACAGTAAAAAGGGAGAAAAAAGCTGTTTTGGTTTTTTAAACAGGGGGCCGTCCAGATTAGCCAAAGAGAGCGGAGTACTTTCTCTTTGAGCTATGGGGAAAAAACATTCGAGGCGCTCTGTGAAATTGGCTAAATTTTAAAATAAACCGCCGTAATTTTGGGGCCAAATTTGGGGGGGGAGGCGGAGCCCTAAGGGGTTTTTTAAAGCCAAAACTGAAATCAAAAAAATGTATATGGGGCCGGGAAAACACTTATAACACTAAAAAAGAAGTTGTCACCCATGTGTATATAAAAGGGAAAAACCCCAATTTTGTGGGCTAACGAAAAAAAATATTAATTTCCCCAAAATTTATGTTTTTTTTTTTTATTTTCGAAAGCCCCCCCAAACTATTTATCCTTTGCTAACGAAAATAAAAAAAATAAACATTTTTTTTAGGGAATTTAAAAATTTTTTTTTTTCGTTACCCCCATTTTTATTTTTCGTTTTTTTAAAAACACATCGTGACAACTTGTGTTTGTGTTATAATGTGAAATTTTGGCCATATACGTTTGATTTCCCGATTTTCATTACAAAAACCCCCAGGAGCGTCGCTCGTCCCCCCCATTGGGCCCAAATTTCGGGGCCTCTTTGAAAATTTGCCAAACAAGAGGGGGCGCTCAAATTTTCTTTTCCCCATAGAAAATCTTTGAGAAAGGGAGCTCCCCTCCTTTTTGGGTAAGCGGGCGAAACCCCCCTGCTTCAACCAATCAGTCGTTTCTGCCTTTTTTAAAGTATTTTGAAGGGCCCCCCCCTTTGAATATGATTGGTCCCCCTTTTTTCCATAGGTTGAATGGGGCTTTGTTTGCTCCTATTCTGATTGGTTAAATTTTCCTCCAATTTGGATAGAAGGGACATTGTCGTCCTATTCTGGTTTGGTCAATTCTCCTCCATTTGGTTATAAAGGGGGCATTGTCCCCCTCCTATTTGATTGGCTGGTTTATGCCGACCAATTTAAATAGCTTAAACAAATTTTAATTACTGTCCTTTTTCCCCGGGAATTCTCTCTATGGCAATTTTCCCCATGTGCGCCCGTCTCCCGGGGACGAACGCGTTTTTTTCGGGTTTTTAACTCTTTTTTTTTCAAGAAGTTTTTCGGTCTTTATCTGAGGGAAAGTTTTTCACTGGGTTTAAAAAAAAATTTGGGGATTTAAAATTCATGGCCCTGCGGCCTGAGCGCGGGATTTGAGTTCGCTCATCTCTCCATAGAGTATAATGGGAGAATTAGCTTTGCGCTTGAAAAAGGGTTAAACTAGCCCCAAACCCCCCAAAATTTAGCCAATAGTCTTTTCAGCATTTTTACTTTTTTTTTGAAATTTTCCCCCCCCTGGATTCTGGAAAAGGTTTTTAAACTTCCCCATAGGCCCGAAAGGGACTTTGTTCTCGTATTCGTTTTGGGCTAAAACTTTTTTCCATAGCCTAGAAGGGACTTTGGGCGCTCCCATTCATTGGGTGGGGATTGCCCAACCCCCCTTATCTCAGCCAATCCGCCTTTTTTTTAGGTTTTTACTGTATTTTGGGAATTTTCCCGCCCTGGAATTTTGATTGGTCTATCACTTCTCCATAGCCTAGATTGGGACTTTGTTTTCGCTCCCATTTCCCGATTGGGGGTAGCTTTTCCCAGACCCCCGCTAGCTACCATTTAGCTCTTTTCAGCATTTTTTTCTGTATTTTGAATTTTTAACCCCCCCGGGGGGTTTGATTTTGGGCAATTCTTCCCCCCCCTAGGTTTTAATTTGGGTTTACTGTCGCTCCGATTCCCGATTGGCCGGTTTCCCGGGCCCACCAAAGGAATAGGGGTTTTAAAATTTTTAATTACCGTTTTTTCCCCGGCCCTTTGCCCTTTTCATATTTTTTTATATTTTGGGCCCTTCTTTAGGTTTGGGGGAAAAGTTTTTTTTTTTTTTTTTTATGTGTATTTTGTACATTTTACCTTTTCTGGGCACTGTTTTCCCCCTTTATAAAAGGCGGGTTTTTTCCCCATTTAAACTCCCGCTGCACCCGGGGGAGCGCTGAGAAATTTTTGTCCCCGACTTCTATCTGCTTTCGCATGTTCCGTTTTCAATTTCTTCACTTCGCCCCCCGATAGATTTCGACCAAAATCTGCTTGTCGGAGCTGCCGAGCGCCCAGACTTCTGTCGCGTCTTCCCATCCCCTTCCCCCGCATGTTCGAATCCTGGGGGGGGGTTCACTTCGCCGGCGCCGGAGGTTTAGCCCAAAAAAAACAGGTCTGCTTTGCGAGCTCCCGAGCGCCGCATTTGGGACCGCGTGGTACATGCCCGGACTTAGAGCGCGCCGCGCCCCCCCGGAACGCCTACACCGCGCCCCCCCCCCCCCCCCCCCCCCCCCCCCCCCTCTGGCCCGCCCCTTCATGCGGCCGCAGCCAAAAAGTGGCAAAACGCTGGTCCGACCCGGGATTGGGGGCTGGGAGGCGCAGTGACGCCAGAAAAAGGCGAAAAGGGCCCGTTCATACATGTCGCCCCAAAATTTTCAAATCTCTAATCTAACTAAAGGGGAAGATCCAGCTAATAGAAAGGGTTTTCTCTGTGCAGAAATAACTAATTTGCTGAGCTGTTTGGCCACAGCAAGCGCACCCCTACCCCATGAAGCTGGGGAGAACTGGGGCTGAAACAGGAACGTGTTTATAAAAAACGAGGTCATTGATTTTTCCAGCCAATCGAAAACCCAAAACACATCCCATCATGACCCCCACACACATTACCCGCCTTTTCCCCCCCCCAAATCTGATTTGCTGGCCCCCCAAAAATTACAGGAAGCGCCGAAAATGGCGCGATTTTAATAGATAAAGCAAGATTTTAACCTTAATTACGCAATCGGGAAATTTCGATCACATAAAAAACCTTGCCGATTTCAACTTTGTCGATAAAAATCGTTCAACACTAGTAAAAACCCCGATAAAAAGTGAAGAAAACCTTCCCGTGCAAAAAAATACCCTTTTGCTATTGCAATTGAAAAAAAAAAGTCCGGGGAACATGCACACAATCCCAAAGGACGGAATAAGCTATAAAATCACCCTTTTTTTTATTTAAATCTTTTAAAAAACCAAAAAAAGCCCTGCCCCAATTGTTAAAAAAACGCACTAACTTTTTGGGTGGTTATTCATATTATAGTGAATAATTATTGCTTAGATCTATTTAAATTTTATCTACCCTGGAAAGAGAAAAAATACAGCCCCAATTATTCATTACCTCTATTTGTAATGAGACCGTAGAGATGGGAGAGGCCTAAAAGGGACAGTGCTGTCAATCTTAAGGGACTAAGGCACTAAAATGACAGCAAGTGCCCCAAACAGTGATATCCTTTCCCGATAACAGTGACATCTATAGTGCCCCCATAACAGTGACATCTATAGTGCCCCCATAACAGTGACATCTATAGTGTCCTATAACAGGGGTAACAAATGCCCCCATAACTTACTACAGCAGTAGCCACGTAACAGTAACAGCCTCAGTGCCCACATTGTACTCTTCACAATCTCCTCATATCAGTGACAACCACATTGCTACTACATGTGACAGTGTCAAAGTGCCACATAACCTTGTATACACGGCCTCCTTACCCTCGAACCAGTGGGGCAATCAAGCTGTTCCAAAAAAATCCAAAAAAGATGCAGCATACTCAGGGTACAGCAAAGAGGTAAAACAACATTATTCCTCCATCAAGAATGCAATATTTGGACCAATTGGGGGCTTTAAAGGTTCTGCCTTTTTGGAAATTTTTGGTTTTTACACTGTGCCTGCTATGTTGGCGCTGCTGTTGCTACTTCCATAGAGACACTGCTGTTCCTACTTCCATAGAGACACTGCTGTTCCTACTTCCATAGAGACACTGCTGTTCCTACTTCCAAGAACACTGTGTTTTTAATTCCCAAAAAACACTGGTGTTTTTTCCTTTCCCTAGGAACAGCTATTCCCACTTCCTAGAGACACTGCGTGCCTACTTCCATAAGACACTGCGTTCCCCTTTAATAAGCACTGCTGTTCCTACTTCCATAGAGACACTGCTGTTCCTACTTCCATAGAGACACTGCTGTTCCTACTTCCATAGAGACACTGCTGTTGCTACTTCCATAGAGACACTGCTGTTCCTACTTCCATAGAGACACTGCTATTTTCCACTTCCAAAAAAATGCTGTTTTTACTTCCATAGAGACCCGTTTCTACTTCCATAAACGCTGTTCCTCTTCCATAGAGACAAACCGCTTTTACTTCCATAGAGACACCGCTATTGCTACTTCCAAGAGACATGCTGTTCCTACTTTAATAGAGCCCCGCGTTCCTACTTCCATAAGACCGCTGTTCCCACTCGAAGAGACAGCTGTTCTTTCTTCCATAAGCACGCTGTTCCACTTTCCCTAGGAACTGCGTTCCTACCCATAGAGACCTGCATTGCTACTTCCATATAGCACGCTGTTGTACTTCCCTAAACACTGCTGTTGCTATTTTCCCTAGACACTGCGTTCCTACTTCCATAAACTTGCTCTGGGCACCTTTTTAAAAGGGGAATGAATCAAGGGGTATGGCACCTACGCAAACAAAAATTAGAAAAAAAATATTTTACCGAAAAATTAAAATTTTTTATAAAATACCTGTTACAAGTTTGGGGCGGGGAGGGGAAAAAGCTTTCCAAAAATAAAGCTGCAGAATTGCTTTTCCTATAGTTT
>JAODAL010043335.1:0-33945 GCA_025379985.1 Phyllomedusa bahiana | reverse complement strand
CGTTTTTTTTAGATTGCTAGTATCAGGCCATATTGATATTCAGCTATATCACCTAGGCATTCTGCCATTTGTAAAACGCACAGCTCCTTTATAGTTGGCGGTTTAGTGGTGACGCATGACGGCATCTTCATTGTGGTATCGAGGTCTATAACTCTACTGCAAAAAGTCTTCGGTTTTGCCCATTGAAATTGAGTGTAAATTATGTAACACAATTATGTAACAAATTTTAAAATACATTAAATACAATTTTAAAAAAAATCAGGAACTGATCCGTTATCTATTTACTATCCCATTGATGTAATAATATCAAGGCTTATTCCTCATAGGTTCAAACTTTTACAGGTATTATTTTAGAGTACACATTTATTGATCCATTTTTATGTCATTGTGTTGGGGGTGGGCCAAAAATGCAGCAATTTCACCACTGATTTTGAGTTCTTTGTTTTCACTGTGGCAAAATATTGTGTTTTGATACTTAATGGGAGCCGTTTCCATTTATAGCAACAACCACATTGAGAATCTAATTCCTGAACTATTATAAAAAAAATGGTTATTAGTGGAAGTAGAAATAAATAAATTTGTTATCAATTAGGAAGGCAGATATAGTAGTTATTGGTCTTAAAAGTGGATCTCAAAGCCATCGCTCAGACCGCTTCCATGATACCATTTGTCTTGGTGTGAGATGAGGCGTTATCTAATGACAGGATATTCAGCCGTGATCTAACCCAGGAACATTATTATGTATTGTACTTTCATGATGATCGTAAACGAATAATTTTATTCATATCAGTTTATATGGCCATAGTTGATAGTGTCATAAAAACATCCACCATAGACCAAATTTTTCTAAATAAAACTGTAGAGGGGGCATGTATGAAAACTGTCTTGGTCTAAGCCTTTTGTTATTGCCCATAACAACCAATCAGAGCTCCATTTTCATTTTTTTCAGAGCCCAATGAGAAAGGAGAGCTCTGATTGGTTGCTATGGGCAACAAAGAAAGTCTTAGACCTAGACAGTTTTCATACATTAGGCCCTAGATTTTTAAAAGAATTTTCTCTGGCACTTTTACCTGTGTTTTTGGGGCAAAATAAAAAAAAAGACTGTAGCCAGCTGTTAACTGGAAGTTAATAGGAAGATATTAAAACACTACATACATTGCTTTTTCTGTGGCTTTTTTTTCTTTTCTTTTGGTGCATTTTTATGGTCAGTGATGTTGTTTTTTATAATGCTGCTTGTTGTAGGTTTGGCCTTTTTTCAGCAATTTGTGGCATTTATTTCCACTCACAGACCTCTACTAATTTATGTATTGGACCCAGCCACAGTGGAAATAATCAAAAAATGTGATTTAAAAATGCCCACAGAGGTCGTTTTCTGATTTTATGCGGGCATTACAATTAAAATACACACACAAATGAAAAAATTAATAAAAATAATAAATAAAAAAAACTTTGACAACCCAAATGATAACTTTTAGATCCAACCCTGATGAAATGAAAACTTTGTATCACCTAAACTTGAACATCCTTGATGGAAAAGTAACACAATTGCAATTTACTGGGGGCCCAGGAGCTATTGAAATGGTTTTTTTTATGAGGTGGAAAACCCCTTTAATGCTGCAAAACATGGCAATGTAAAAGCTGTGCTGTACAGTCAGGTCTCAAGGTCTAAGAAACACATTTTGGGTAACAATGTATTATGTGACTCTAAAGTTATTGGTCTTTACCATATATTTTCTCTTTTCTATAGCCTTTTAAATCCCTTGTACACCTATTTACTCTAAGACCTAATGAACCCTGCTAAATTCTTGCATATGACTGATAGAGACAACTTTTTAGACATTAATGTAGATACATATCTTAATATTATGCCCACATCAGATTGCAGCACTTCCCTATTGATTAATAATCAGCAATTTGCTTTGTATAATAATATCGTTCTCCTATTATCCTGCTCTTTGGAAGCCAAAGTACAGATAGGGGCTGCCACACCTTTACGGGGTTACGCTCAGATTGCGGCACTATAGCAGGTTAGATTGTCTCAAGGAGGCGGTAAGTGTCGCGACTTATAATCGATAGTGCTGCCAATATCCCCGCTTAAAGGGCCCAGAGCTGCAGAGAGCTTGGTGTAGTTAGAGGATTTGGCTTAATGAAAGACCTTTTGGTGAGCTGTGTGTGTCTTGCACAGGCCCTGCCAACTCCCCCTCCCTTGTGCTGTAAATCTATTAACTGGGTCCTGCTGGGGTAGATTGTCCCGGTACCATTCTGAAGCTTGTTGGTGTTTACCGTAGGGAGCTCAGCAGGCCCGCCATTCTTGGTGGGTGCAGAGTGAGATCCACGTCAGGTTATCTGTACCGCTGGCTGATCCACATCAGCAGTTTTCGCCGCGTCGCAGCTTCAAGATGGGCCACGGCTGTTTTGCGCGCTGGATGCAGGTTCGTGCCCTTTTGCGGTTTGTTCGTCCCGGGCTTGTACTAGAACGTGGTGTCTCGGGTTGCACTCCCGCTGGTCTTCTCTCCGCCGGCTGTGTTGGATGTGCTGCTATGAGGCCTTACTCCAGCACTCTCTCGGGCTCCTGCGGCGTGGACCGGTAGTCTGCGCTGTCGGGGCTTTACTGACGGCACAGTCTCGTTTGGAATAGACTCTCCAGCTGCTATGTGCCTACGGGGAGGACAGAAAATGTGTCCCCTAGATCGCAGCCCTGAACAACCGCAACGATCTCCGTGTAGGAGGGCGAAATAGCTGGCTGGATGGTAGAATTATTTTAATGACCGATAGCGATTTCACTAAGTTGCTCTTGTAAGATGCGAACGTACGCCCCGCCCCCGGAAGTTCCATGTTCAATGAATTTTACCAAAGCAGTATAGAAGCTGGTTTTGATTCTTTTTTACCAACTTTTTTCAGTGTAGCTGTTCTTTTAATGTGGTGTGAGGGGTGAGGATTCTGCTCTCTAGTTCAGAGGTTATAAATTCAAATCCTGTTTAAGCCAAATGTTTGGTGACCTTCCTCAAACTAAGAGAAGGGGAACATCTCTCCTTATGGAGAGCACCAGTTAAGGCTCCTTTCCCATTTACTTCCCTCCACTTGTAAGACAAGCTAGTTTGATTTTTGCCATCATTCCTCATGTTTAGCTGCTTATATCTTTTCTGTCCTTTTACCTGCTTGTGTCTAGCAAATTTGTAGTAAAACCATTTCTTATTGGGACAAGTTGGGTCAATAGCTAATGACCAGAACCCAAAATGAGTGGAGGGTTTTTTTTTTTTTTTGGTTCATCCTCACCAGGAAGCAGAATCAACTTTACCATGAACGACGGATGACAGACAGCAGCTAAGAGCAACGAGGAGTCCAGAGGAGAGCTGGAGCTGAGGTGGTTGCGTAAACCAGAAGAAGAATCTTGTGTGCACTGCCTAATTGAATGGTCCTCCCCGCAGGAGTTTGGTAACCTTCTTGCCAGGAAGGAGTTCTTCTCAGAAAGGCTTTGTGATCAGTTTTAAATCATTTTTTGGGGAAAAGCTGAGTGACAGAAAAATACTGCAATTCTAGTAGTTTAATTTTTAACTGCGCTCACTGTGCAGTATTGTTGACAAGTAAGGTTTTACTCTGTGGGTCGATACGAATAAGGTCATACCCAATTTATATTATAGGTTTTTTTTATGTGAAGTGCTTTGAATAAAAAAAGGTTTTTATTGTGTTTTTACTAATAAACATATTTACAGCCATTCTCTCTATATCGATTTATAGTATAGGGGGTCGTTCTGCACGGGGTGATACCTAATGGTGGTTCGATTATTTTTTTTGGATCTTTGTTGTGGCATTTGCACACTGGTTAAAGGGAAAAATGGAGTGTATGTGTTTTTATTGTTTGTGTTTTTTTTTAACATTTTTTAAAAACTTTTTTACTTTTTCTGAGTGCTTTGTTTCTAACAAATATTGCCGGGCGTACCCTGGGCCAAATTTGTTGTGCAATTTACGCCCACTAAACCACGGTGTGGGTATTATTTTTAAGTTTTGAGTATGGTTTTGCGTTTGTTGGTTAATACCCCACGTCTTGACATGGTGGTCAATATAAAAAAAAAACTAAATAATCTCTCAAATATTTAGTTTATACACCTATCTGTAAAATAGTACCAATCTGTTCAAATTAAAACATAATCTTGGTCTGTACGGAACACAGTAGAAGAAGATATATTAATAAATACTTTGAATTGCATTTCATGAAATTGAAATAAAAAGTAAATTCAAATTGTACGTTGTTCCAAATTGGTGCTCAATAAAAACTACCATTCAACCCCATAAAATAAACAAGATCTCACTTTAGGTCACCTACATTGAAAATAACAAAAAAGTTATTGGTCGCTGATAATCGACCAAAGGAACTCTTTTCTTGGATTCTTATATACAAAATTGAAACTATATATACTCTACATCACTGGTATTACAAGTAACAAACACGGAACTGCAGTATAGACGTGTAATGGGCATGTATACAGTAAAGAATGTAAAATGAAATCCCACTCTTAGTTGAAACTCTTTGTTTGTCGTTATCATGATTTCCACCACCACATAAAATTTTCTTTGGGGTTACCAAGGGAATCCTATATTTTAATTATAGTCTACCTGCTCTATTCATTAATCTACCACCAAATATTTCTTTCATTAATTCACATTCACCATTGTGTTTATATGTTTTTCCATTCACACAAGTATTTAATTTCACAGTTTATCCAAGTGTTTACATTTTTTATATTTTGGGTTGAAGCTTACTGATTTATCTCAGACTTTCATACCCTGGTTCCCCTTTATAAAATAATAGACACCCCCCACCGGAAATATAAGACAATGTGACATGTTTTTTTGCAATTCAGAGTGTGGAATGTTAGGCTGTAGTTTGTGAGGTTAGCATACTACTGGTTGTGGTAATTACAGGTGTGGGGTGGGTGGTCCTAATTTTTGGATGTTTGGTGGGGGGATGTTGTTTTTTTTTCAAGCACACGTTTTAGAAGGCGGCTGGTCAGCGTTTGGCAGCTTTATTCTGGTTTTGTTGGTACTCGGGCGGTGGGTGCACCGAGGGGTAGGGAGTCAGGTTTCTGCGGTGATTATTATATCAGAGTTAACTCCTATGGTCCATACAGATTAGCGCATTGACGCCCGACTTTCTTGGGTGTGTATTATCCCGTTGTGTTTATTATTTTTAAGGGAAGGGGTATTATTCTCTCCTTTTGCCTATTCTTTCTATGATAATAAAGTACATATAACAACTATATATATTTTTGTTTCTACCATCATCTTTTATAAGGCCATCTATTCTATGTAATACACTTATGTGACTGTTCACGGCAAATCAGGTAGTATTATAAGGAGGTTCATGTGGAGTTATATGTTTATTTTTGCATTGCATAGAAATTGATATAAAATAATAGTTTTCTATGTGATTTCAGGTGTTCCAAAATGGTGCAGTATTAACTACCATTCAACTCCTACAATTTGAGTTCTATAATCAATTGCAAATCTCGTACATCTATGGTATTTCTTTGTATCCACTAGGTCAGGATCACTTGGGTCTGTGTTGTTGGGTTGTGTGGTTCGTGTATGTTGATTTTATGTATTACACCAATAACACTTTTGGGGAATCAGGTATGGAGGGTGCTGGGGGATCAGATTGTTTTGTGGGGGGGATGGTGGAACAATAGGGTCTGGGGCTTGTGATGGAGCTGGGATTCCTCTGTTAATGATGTGGCTACTTATGAGATTCATGACCCGGTGGATTGTTTCACCCAAATATTTCTGTTTTTTTTCACTGTCATCCAATGTTTGTTCTTTTATTCTTACATTTCTTCCCAAAGTATTTATTTCACAGTTATCCAGTGTTTAAAATTATTGTTTATTTTGGTTGAAGCTTATTGATCAAATCTCAGTTTCCCGATTAATCACTGATAACTAATGTCACTATTTTACTGTGATATAACCACGAGGTATTCCAGTGATCTGACTTGGGGATACACGGTCCTCGCCTGTGGGCTTGTCGAGGGGGAGGTTTGCAGTACCACAAACTCCGATGTGGTGGGTTCCGGGTACTCATAGTTGCATATATGCTTTGGACGCTGTTGTAGAATTTTTTTTAGCAGGGCAGTGCGCGGATGATGAGACAAATCGCAGAAAGGCACCAACTGACGCTTTTCCTTCTGATTTTCAAAATTCAAATCCTGCCATTGCATTGGGGGCTGCTGAGTGGGGCACCTGCCATGCTAGCCTCAGTACAGCCGTGGATTGATATGGGCTATCACACTCTAATTCATGTCTGCTGTATTTTACATTAACAGGAGATATATTTTTTTGATTGGCGTGTAAATTGGTAGCCGTTGTTTGGGAGCGTGACTTGAGTATTCCTCATTTAGTGTCATTTAGTGAAAAGGGTGCTAATTTTTTCTTGGGTAAGTAATAGGTCGCTATTAACTTTTATATGGTGCATTGGTTGTTTTTAGTTTGCTAGTGTCCTGGCATGTGTGGTTTATGCGTTTGATCCTTGGCTGGCGTGACCTTTTGTTTATCAATAAACGCACAGCTCCTTTATTGTTGGCAGGTTTAGTGGTGACGATGAACAGCCTTCTTCATTGTGAATAGATGAGGGTCTGTACGCTTGAGGCTAATTATGTCGGCGGTTGGGCTCCAGTGGTTTGGTTAGGTGTTATTTGGCTTGTTTTAACTTTGTCTGTATCTTATTTTTTAAAATACATTTAAAACATATTTAAAAAAAAAATCAGGAAAACTGATCCGTTATCTACTTTACTATTCTTTTGAGTAATTAATATCAAGGCTATTCCTCATTAGAGTTCAAACTATGTACAGGTATTAGAAGCACACATTTATCTGGATCCATTGTTATGTCATGGCTGTTGGGGGTGGGGCAAAAAAAACTAGCAAATGTCACCACTGATTTGTGTGTGGTCTTTTGTTTTCACTGTGCGCCAAAATATTGTGTGTTGATTGGTTTGGGTGCCGTTTCCTTTCTATAGACAAACTACACAATTTGAATAAACGAATTTCCCTGAATCTATTATAAAAAAAAAACATGGTTATTAGTGGAAGTAGAACCTTAATAAATTTGTTATCAAAATTAGGTAGGAAAGAATAATAGTCGTGATTGGTCTTATAAAGGGGATCTCAAAGCCATCACTCAGACCCCCTTCCACGTACACATTTGTTCTTGGTGTGTGTTGAGGCGTTATTTCTAATGGACAGGAATATTCAGCCGTGAATCATAACCAGGAACATCTATTATGTATTGTACATTTCTTGATGATCGTAAACGATAGATTTTATTCATTATCAGTTATATGACCTAGTTGATAGTATCATAAAATACATCCACGCATAGACCAAATTTTGCGAAAATCAAAAAATGTAGTGGTTGCATGTATTGGAAAAATGTCTTGGTCTATGACTTTCTTTATTGCCCATAGCACCATTCAGTGCTCCATTTTCATTTTTTGCAGAGCCCAATGGGAAAGGTAGAGCTCTGATTGGTTTGCTATGGCAACAAAAGAAAGTCTTAGACACCTTGCATGTTTTCATACATTAGGCCCTAAGATTTTTAAAAGAATTTTCTCTTGCACTTTTACCTGTGTTTTTTGGGGCAAAAAATAAAAAGGGACCGTGGCCAGATAGTTAACTGAAAATTTAATAGGTAGTTATTAAACACACTAACATACATTCTTTTTCTGTGGCTTTTTTTTTCTTTTCTTTTGGATGCATTTTTATGGTAGTGATGTTGTTTTTTTTATAATGCTGCTTGTTGTAAGGTTTGGCTTTTTTCAGCAATTTGTGGCATTATTTTCCACTCAAGACCATCCACTAATTTATGTATAGGACCCAAGCAACAGTGGAAACAATCAACAAAATGTGATTAAATATGCCCAACAGAGGTCGTTTTCTGATTTTATCGGGCGCATTACAATTAAAATACACACACAAATGGAAAAAATTTATATAAATTACTAATAAAAAAAAATAACTTTGAACATCCCAATTGATATCTTTTAGATACAACCTGATGAAATCGAAAATTTGTATCACCTAAACTTGGAACATCTTGATGGAAAAGTAACACAATTGCAATTTACTGGGGGCCCAGGAGCTATTGATATGGTTTTTTTTATGAGGTGGATAACCCCTGTAATGCTGCAAAACATGGCAATGGTATAAGCTGTGCTGTACAGAAGGTCTCAAGGTCATAAGAAACACATTTTGGGTTAACAATGTATTATGTGACTCTAAAGTATTGGTCTTTACCTTATATTTTCTTTTTTCTATAGCAATGGTTATATCCCTGGTACACACTTTATAATCTATTGTCCTAATGAACCCTGCTACTTGTCTTGATCATGAATGATAGAGACATACTTTTTAGACATTAATGTAGATACATTACTTAATATATGCTCTATCTGATTGCAAGTACTTCCCTATCTGATATGTCTAGATATGTGTCACATGTTGGTAGTGTGAGGCTATGGGAATGCGGTGGGAGATTGTGTTAGTTATGCATGTTTGTGCTGTGTTCGGTGTATTGTAGTACTTTGCTGCGGCATTCTGTGGGTGGGGAGTTGTGAAGGAGTTTTGGAGGGAGGGGGAAGTCACCTTTAGTGGGGGGAGAAGGTTTATTTTGAATACCAATTCACGATTGCTGGAATTATGGATACTGGTTCTTGATTGTGTTTAGTAGGCAGTTGTGACTTGGGAATAAATGTGGCGAGGTGGCAGGTTTAGATTTTGGCAGCGTTCATTTTTGGTAGTGTTCACAAGTGTTAAGAATAGAATTCAAATATTACAATATTTTTTGTTCCAGACCCTTTTGATGCAAACTTTCATGGCCAGATTGTTTCCCTGACCATTGCCATTGTAAGTATGCGTCATTGTAATGGTACTTTTACTTCAATCTAGTGTAGAGCGTATATGTTGCGGTTTCATATTTGTAGTTTTGCCATATGCTATGTCTTTAAACTAATCGCGCCTAAAAATTAAATAAATAAAATAAAGTACACATATTTGGTATCACCACATGTCATACTAGACATAGCCTGTAGTCAATAAAGTATCCAAATTTGGATATCAGCATCGCAGTTCTTTTTAATTAAGAATACAGAGTACAAATGGTGTAATCTACTTTTTGATGCATAATAAAAGTTCCAATAAACCTTTTGTATAAACCCGATAAGGCGATTCTAAGTGTTTTGTCACCCAATCAGAAAATTAACACAATAATAACATGGACATATGTTTAAATACTTAACAATCACATTTCCTAATGCTGCAGTCAAATGTGAAAATGACTGACAGTTCTCATACTCAATCATAAGTTTTAAAAAACCTTTACCACTTTGAAGTACGACGAGCCAGGGAACGTGGATGATTCGCAGTGTAATTACGGCATCCTGTCTTTCACATGCGCATGTCCATCCAAGTTGTGTATGTTTCTTACGCCATCAGCTTCAAAAAACTACTGCGCATGTCAGATGCCATACTATATGTGTTCAATATTGCTTACTATAACACGGATGTTTCCCTAATAAACCATAATGTAATACAGTCCTATAAGTCTGTCATGTATCATCTGCAGGAATAATGAAATCAAAGGATAAAAAGATACAAACACACCCAAAAACCCATGGCAAAATCTTTGTTATCCCAACCTGAAATATATTACAATAAAAAGTGATCAAAAAATCATATAAACTCCAACATGGTACAAATGAAAAAATGGTTTTCAAAGGTTCATCATGCCAAACCAATTAGATATGTGCATGAGAGGTTAAAATAAAAAAGACTTGACTTCCGGTTCCGGCGTCAGCCTGGAGAGTCGCACCTAATGAGCCTCCGGCGCGGCGGGCGATAACGGGCAAAGATATACGGGCAAGGGAATTACCACAAAACTGCCCGAGATCGTGACCCCAAAACACCTCATCCTGGAGACGGCTGCCAGCAACAGGAGGAGCGCGAAGGTGACCGCCGGCGCTAGAGATTGCCGGAGGAGCAGACGCACAAACCGGGCTACCAAGCGTGTCTCTGGATGGGAGGAGAGATCACCCACCTGAGACGCAGCACGAAATAGAGGACCCGCGGGAGATCCGACGAGACCCGGAGAAAAGTGGTGCGCGGGCGCCGTCCGCGCCGTATCCAGACAGTGGGGACCGGGAAGCAGGAGGAATTCCGGTGCCTCGTGGGCGCACGCAGGGGAGGATGCGCTGCCACTCGGCTGCGCCCCTCGTAGCCACACTGCAGCTGTCCGCCAACGGGCCTCACAAGATCCACGTGGGATAAGGCGTCCTCTGCAGGGACGATGTGTACATATTGGGTCCCACTGTAAGTCAAAAACAAACACGAAAACTACCTCATCGTACCATGCGGACCTCTCCGCGGCTCTGCATTGAGTAGTAGATCGGCCCTATAGAAGGGTTTAATCAGGACAGGCACAGGAGTGGGATCTGGACCAAATGCACTGAAGGCTCCTTACTGGTATACAGCAGATCTGCTCCTCACAGCCAGGGCTGCCATCTTGAATAGCTGGACGGTCGCGGAGAGCCCTTCCTATCAGCCTACTGTAGGCCATACTGCTGCATGCGCACAGGGCTCTCACAATTCACTACATCTCATCCTGCTTGCTGTGGGGCCACTAAGGATCGTACAGCAGTATCACAGCCCTGACCCGTTCCTTACATCGGGCAAGTACCGATTCACTCACATTGATTCTTCCCATAGACTCATCTATAAAGCATATAGGATTTCCCAACGGGAACTGAATGAAAGGCAGTGCGAAGCCGCGATCCCCCAACCCATCAACAGCAGTGCCCAATAATGGCAAGAAGTCTAGGAGCTATAAGGCTGTGATAGCGGTCCAATCACACATGAGTATCATCTGCACCTTCCTAACCCACCCCGGGCTCTTCTTCTAACGGTCAAAGACTTGGCAAGAGGTGGTTTGCTAGGAGATTTCATCCTCAGAATATGCTTGCTCCCCAACCAGTACAACTGCCTCAAGCATTACCTTTTGTTATGGGTCATTCCTCTCCAACTAAAAGAAAAGTTATTAGGCAAGGCAATATATCCGGCTATTCACAGCACCCCACATCTCTCACCCCAAGCCAGTACTTCCATATAGTGCATGGAAAAGTACCTGTGCAAAATTGGAACGTCTCTTAAAGCAATAAACAACCAGGAAAAGGAGACAAGGTCTCAAACTTTCACTTCCAGGGAGGCTTTTTGAGTACGATACTCTGGAAAAATGCACTCCTCAGCGTCAGATTGGGATATTCCCAACACCACTCATCAAGAACCCGGTCCCAACTTCAGGGGTGACAGCCCATTTAGACCCCAAACCAGTCAAGGCATTCAGATGGGGAAACAAGAGTGACACAAGGACATCTCGGGCTCCAAACTTGAAGGCACCTGGCGGCGGAAGTTGCAAATTGGCATATCAGAAGACTTATGAGCAACTTACGGCTTTCCCTTGCGGCTACAGTGGAAACAGATGTTTCACCCAGCGTCAAGACAAAAGATCTACAAATGCAGGCAGGCCGGACTGGATGACCACGATGCAACAATGCAGGGAACTAAGAAGTGAAGTGACAGAACACGCGCTCAGCTCCTAGACTTACTCAAGAGAACGAAAGACTATCCAGCAAAGTGGAAGACTTAGCGAACAGATCTAGAAGGACCAACTTACGAGTAGTCGGCAATCCCAGAGTCAATTCCCTGCCAGAGAACTTAGTGGGCTATGTGGAGCGAGGTACTTTACGGAGGCCCTAGGCCTTAGGGGCCGTGTAAAGTAGTGAGAAGCCCCATCGTCTGTGGGTACCAGACATCGTAGCAGAGAGAAATCGCAGAGAGATCCGGATTCATTGCATGAAAGGCCCCGTAGGTTATGTGAAATATTTGGACTATACTGACCAAACAGCCAATCCTGTGGGCCTTCAGTGGCTAAAGAGAGGCTCACACTTCAAAGGCCGAAAGGTCCATAATCTTCGAGGCTTTTCTTTGCCGATGTGGTCAAGAAAGCGTAAAGCCTTCTCCCCAGTTTGTTCAGCATTATTCAACAGCCAGGTGAATTTGCCTTGCTGTACCCGGCATTTTAAAATCTTTCATAAGTATGGGAGCATTTCCTCCTTCATGTCACCGATGGATGCAAAGGCTTACCTCGACAGACAGAAAATGCCAGGGGTCCCAAGACATCCTCACTGGAGACCACAGCTGGGCCATCATCTTCCTCCAGGGATTTCACACCCCTGGCTGTAGTAGTTCTGAGTCGGATGAAGACGAGGCACATGCAGCCCAAAGCCATGACCCCGAAGGAGCAAAGGAAAGCGATCGCTTCAAAATTGGGAGGATTGAACTCGTGATATGCCTACCTATATGTAGCTCGGAAACTGAGCCACCCTCATTTTATGTAGCTGTGGTTTGATTTATCAGCTGTCGCCTATTAGGTATGAAGTATTTTATAAGTAGGATGTAAGCTCTTTTACCTTTATCTCGCCCGGCCGGGTGAGTGTGATAACCAGTTATTTTATTTCTTTTTTTTTTCTCTTGGGGCGGGTAGCAACTGTGACCTGGGAGTGAGACGCTTTATCATCCTGCTGGTAAAAAGAGTGTCCTATGGCACTTTTCACTTGAGCGACGGAGAAAATTTCCTTTCCCTCTTCTCTACCCCTGTCGTGCTCCTGGTATGAAGACCTCCAGGTTTGGACAGTTGGTTTAATGTTGTGGTGGGTTAGTACGTTCTCTTGCCAGAGGGTTGCCACTACCAAATTATCTCTTATATTGGTTATGAAGATAATAAATGGCACGTTAAAAGGCCTACGTTCCCGGAAAACGGTTATATGATCTTAAGACACTTGAAGAGAATAAAAGAGACATAGCCATCCCTGCAAGGGAAACCTCTTGTCTAGGGTAGATTTTCACGCGTATTGCAGCGTCTTTGGGTGGGGAAGGGTATTTGGCTCCCAGCCATAAAAAACAAGGGCGGGAGTATTGATTCTAGTAGGGAAAAGGTGCCTGAGGGTCAGGATCGCATTTTCCACCACGGATATAAAACGACCCAGAGGGTAGATGGGTTAATGTTAGGTTGCTATGGGGGGAGGTTCTATCTCCTATTCATATGTTTATGGTCCGAAACTTCACAATAGATTCCACCTTCATTTGACAAGCCTTACACCATCAGTTTCCTTGGAGTCCCCTATACTGAACGCAAGATCCTAGGGGGAGACTTATAAAACAGTCATTGTCCCAGATAGAAGTACAGAAGGTGTCGGGAACAATAATTGTATGCATATCCCCAGCGCCGAAACATCGCATCTCTCGTCCTTTGCGAATAATAACAGGGGTATAGACTCCTGGGCATCTCTGAACCCGGATGGAAGAGAGTACAACTCACTACTCTCATCCTCACGATTCCTGGTCTTGGATTGATTAACATATTCACTTTCACGAAGACCTGTTCCTAGGATACGAGGACTGGGGATAGGGGAATCTTGTCTCTCAGACCACTCTACACTGTTTGATTTTGACAATTCCCGTGAGTCGTACCAATACAGGCACGGAAAGTGTTATGGAGTGTCACAATCGAGTGGGTGGCCAGGATGAGAGATTTCTAGGGGTCACCCCTTGCAGGGGGTGGTGGCTGAGAATTCCCAATCTGAGTATGCTAGCACATCACAGATAACACCCAAACTATTTTGGGATACGGCGAAAGGCCTGTGCTGCCCGGGGCGGAAAAACTGGTCTCTTACGCGTTTATCTGGCTACAAAAAGTAGGTACAGGAGGGAAAATTGGGATAATTGAGGCTGCAGTCTCTGGGAGATTATTACCTACTTTTCATATCATACCCAAGAAAGAACACAATCCGGAACTGGGTGACAGCCCAGAAAAGAATCATGAATGCGTGGGTGGAAAGACGGGAACATTCAGGTAAACTACGTCTGAATGCACATTTCTTTCCGCTATGGCAATAAGCCTGCAAGTTAGTAGCGAGGCTTGGCCAGGGTATGCTAGCCCAAACTGTTTTACAATTACCGGCACTCTTGACGCAAGAGGGAAAACCAACGGAAAATAAAAAGGGGAGGAAGGCAGTGGGATTTTTGCGTACTTTCTACCAAAACTTATTGATGATGAACATCCTTATCGATCAGAGAGATCCAGGGAGTTGGTTAAGTCAAGTTGATCATACCTAGGGTATCCGCAGAGGACGGTAGCAGCTTAGGTGCCCGATAGAGACTTATAGATCTTGAGGCTGCGATCTCGAAACGCAAAAATAACAAAGCGCCAGGCCCGGATGGCTTGACAGGCGAATTTTTAAGTCAGTAAAGGCACAGGTAGCCCCTCCCTGCAGGCCCTGTTTAATACTTACCTCTCTAGATCGGCCTTTCCAAAAATTAATGAAACCGCCAATATCAAAATTTTGCCCAAGGAGGCGTAAAGATCCGCTCCAGCCTCTTCCTATAGGCCTATTTCGCTGTTAAATGTTGATCTTTTGCTATTGCGAAAATAATGGCGAACAGACTTGCCCCGTATATCCCAAAAATTAAAAGGTTCACATCAAGTGGGGTTTGTCCAGGGGAGGTCAGCATGGTCTTGAATGTGAGGTGGTACATCTAATATTGGAATGAATGTTCAAGACGGAATCCCAAGATAAACACGCGTCTTGCAGTCATTCTCATTACCGTGGACACGGAAAAAGCTTTCGATAGCTGGCTGGGGATGGCGATGAACCTGGTACTGGAACAAGATACAGCTTACAATGGTCCATATGAACCTTTTACTGTCTGCATTATATCATTCACCGGGAAGCAAGAATCATGCCTACCGGGTTTCTTCTCAACCCTTTCCACTGTCTCGGGCGCACGGGACAAGGATGTCTCCCTGTCACCCTATCTATTTAAACCTAGCTATTGAGCCGTTTGCTAGATTCATCCGCTCGTGAACGATATATCGGAAGGCATTAAAATTAGAAACAAGTATTGAAATCTTTCGCCCTTTTTTGCTGTTGATGTTCATTATTTTTTCTAAGAGCGCCAGGAGGGATTTGCACATACCCTGCATTCACCAGCTGCGAGTTTTCACGAGAATGTCTCGGGCTTTATGGTGAATTAAGAGTCAAAATCAGAATTACTAACGCTACTCACAACATAACCCCCAGTGGGGCAATTCGATTCAATCTTCCCCCTGCTCTAGATGCAAATACCTCCATCAAATAACCTTGGAAATCATACTTGGGGTACAATCCCCGATGCTCTATACCAACCTGAATTACCATCCTCTCATATTAAAAATCATTAGAGGTGCTGACGGGAGTTGGTCTAACATTCCTCTCTCGCTATTGGCCAAGGATGCCTACTTTAAAACGTATGATTTAGTTTTCCCCCAGACTCCTTTACCCTATGCTGACGATTCCCCTTCTGTCTGAAATCATTCAGATATTGTAAATTCTTTGTTTCTTGTTTTCTCCAGATTATCTGGGCAGATACAAGAGGGACAGTGGTTCGCTGTGTCAATGGGCATGTTTGACTTCACTAAACTGTGGGGTGTGGGGTCATCCCTCTACTGTAGGCGCTTGGTTGTTCCGGTGCCGGGCGGTTCAGGCTACTGCAGTGTCGGGGTTGCGGGTTGTCGTGAATGGTTTTGGGGGGTTTGTTTCGATATTCAGACGTCTCTCTACTCAAAACTGATTCCTTAGAGCCTGTTCTTGCGGCGCCATGGGATTCTCACGGCCTTTTACATACTAGAATACGCGAAATACCACAAGAGCATTGGACCTGTATATAGTTAGGGGACCACCATAGCAACTTGGAGAGCGTGTCGGAAAAGTTTAAATCTACCGTGATCCTTTGTAAAACATACTGGACCTATATTAGGACCACCCAGAATTCCGCAGGGATAGGGAACCACAAAACATCTCAGTTGGTGCAGGGGCCGAAGGGTATTGTCTCTATGAGAGATTTTTGAGGAGCGGAGTGGTAGCACTCATAGGTTTCAATGTCCTTTCAGGAAACTCCAAGAAAAAAAATTTTCTGGTTCCAGATCTCCACTTCTTAACGTATGGTCAATTATGAGTTTCTGAAAGGTAGAGTTCTCCCGCCTAGAAATGGAAGCTCGTTCCAATATGTATAGACGAGATATTGGGCCTGTTTCGTGAACTTATTGCCCATTATCTGCTCCATTATAGTAGTTGAGGGAAACTAATTATTTCCAAATTAGGGGATGACAGGCTTTTGCCGGCTGGGGGAAAATTCTTCCCGGATAATTGCAATAACAGAATCAGCCTTTCATTAAGGCTGGAAAACCAGACGTGCCAAGCAGTCTTTAATGAAAAATTGGCGAGATTCAACACTATATAATTCAATTCATAAAGCCTTCTTTGGGTTTAACTACTTCCCCCCACCCTTAGCTCCCAAACCGGGATCTAGTATGCACAATATGTGGAGAATCCAAAAATAATTGACATGATAATAGTATGTGGTGTTTTGCCATATGTCTAAGGACCTTTCTGGAAGACCCTTGGTCACCATTTTGAAAGACTCGGGAGAGTTGACAATTCCTTTCACGCCTAGAGCCCTTCTATTCATGACCTCCTCTGTGGATCAAGCAACAATAGTTGCTTTGATGCGGATCATTTTAGTTAGCCTTGCAAGCGATCCTTGTTTGCTAAATGGCATTGAACCGAGATACCCTACTATGGGAGGACGTTTGTCTCAGTAATGACATATTCCTCTACATGTATAGGTGGAGGACTGAGTGCACTAAAATTATCCACAAACCGAAGATTTTTTACCTCGATGGTCCCTTTCATTAAGCGCATTTCTAGACAGGGAGTGAAATCTAAATCGCTGGCATAACCCCATTTCAACTGACCACAGGGTATTTAGAAGGGGAACTGACCCAACACACTGGGGGTTACTTAACTTTTGGGTTTAGCGCATCCACACCTGTAGCATTGGAGAACCTATTACCCTGGAAGGCCTCGGGGAAAAACGAGGGACAGGATACCCATGCGTTTCAAGGACAGAACTCCCCCCCCCCGAACTAATTGACCGATAGTTGTTGATATTTTGGCCAACAATATTGTACCTCTGGCGGAAAAATTTATCTCTGTTATAAGAATATTTGTCTTTGTTTTTTTTTTTGTTCTGTTTTGTCTGTGGTTATTTTACTCCGATACTTGTACCAGTCAGCGGTGACTACCATATAAGTCGCTGCGACCTGCTCCATGAGTATTACTGCATTGTCTTCTGTGCTTGGTAGATGGACATGTCTCTGGATATATGATGGTTGCCCGTTCCTTACAATGCAGGATAAATCTGGGAGGGCTGTTATTAATGGAATCATGTTTTGTTACCTGTGGTCGTTTTGTTGTGATTTGGGTGGTAATTTCTGCTTAAGGTTCTGGTTCGCTGGTTGGTTCAGTCTTGTTCTATTTTTTCTCGTTGAATAAATAATAAAAAAAATTTTTTGGTAAAAAAATAACATTTAAATAAAAAGCCTTTATTGTTTAAACATATCCTTAAAATATGTTAACGTAGGGGCAAAAGGGATGTCTACTTGTGTTTAAACAATGTCCATAGTGACGCAATCAGAGTAAATCCAAAGCTGTCCATAGATCATTTGTACTCCAAGGCGTGCAGCTTCGTATGAACGCCCTAATAGTGGTGCGAACAGACAGTCGGGACCGGAAAGGAATCCGGGTGTCGTGGGCGGGGCGTGCCATCTAGACCCTTATGGAGAAGCATGGCTCATTTTTTATTGAGCCTGGCTCGTGCGCAGTTTATTGTTTTTTCGGATTGGACATGTGGGGCTGGGTGTGAAGTGTGCTGGTACGTTTGTCAGGAGGGTATTGTTGTTTATCGGGGGGGGTTGGGAGTTTTCTGTTTTAGTATTGTGTTTGGGGGGTAATATACACAATTTTCGGGTGATTACAACGAAGTTTCTGACTAACATTGTTGCACAGTATACTGCACTCGTGAACACTGTAAAAAATATAAAATATAAATACACTACACAAAATGCTGTATTATATTTTCTGCCATCCCAAAAAAACAGATGAGGGGGCCTAAATATTCAGCATCCTACTCAAATGGATAACCAATTAAAACATACTGAAAGCCAAAAAAAAACCATGCGATACACTACTCCATAAACAGAGAAAAATGTACAAAGTTATGGACTCTCAAGGCTATGGCGATGCAAATATGTGTTCTTTTTTAAATAAAGTGTTTTTATTGAGTGAAAGCAGTAAAAATCATAAACAAAATTTATGAATTGGATGCTCTATGTATTGAACCATTATGGTGCTAAGGTTAATTTGACAATTTTACCAACACGTGACCGCTGTAAAATATTAAAATAAAAATCATTGCTCAGGATTGCTGTATTTTGTTTATACATACCTCCAAAATACCCATGATAAAAAGCGATCAGTTGGTCATATAAAACCCATAATCGGTACCAATGAACATAGCGTTATTCATCCTACAAAATAGTCCTTATATAGTCTCCATATACAGAAAGCAAAAAAAGTTTGCAAGTGCTATAATGACATAATAATTGTAATTTTTTACAATTGCTTTTAAAAATTTATTGTATTGTACCGGACCGCATAGATAGGGTTATTTTCTGATTTTTCCTTTCTCCTGGCCCACATTTTAAATAAACTTGTGGAATCACCTGGTGGCGGCAGTGTCAGAATGGGGGATATGGGCCCTCAGGGGAATTGATCTTGGGGGCCACCACAAACTACTGTAATGTAAATATTACCGGCCTCTCGGACAGAAATCGCGACCATATTTACAACATTAATACAGTGTGCTTAATGAACGGGTTTGGGGGTGGTCATTGGTCACTTGGGTGGTTATGGTCGGTGGATGTGATCGATACGTGCAGTGTATCATGGGGATTTGGTGAGGCTGTGGATGCTTGAAAGCTAATGCAAATATGTTTTCGTGAAAAAGAATAGCGGGAACCAGGGGCGCTAGACTAAGCAAAATTATCGGACGTTTTGTTTATCCTGCTTGTATTGGTCTTGGGTTTTAATCATTGCCTCGAGGGCTGGGGGGAACGATACGGGGTATTGATGCGGTATAATGGGTTATAGGACATAGTGTCAGGTTGGCACATGTTGTTAAGTATTATAAGATCGTGGGTGTAATATGTGTGGGATGGGGGTGAAGAGTAGTTGGGCTATGTGGGGGTGATTTTGTAGGGGCGTTGAGGAACTAGTAAGGGATTAAGGGGTGCTCATTTGCGGGCAAGGACCGTAACTCTCGGACCGGTTCATCGATTGAGAGCCATGGCACTGACCGCGCACTGGGTCTACCCGTCTCTCCTGTTGACTGTCGAGAAATCCATAGAAAAAAAAAAAATATGGGAAAAACACACCAGAATTGCATGTTGCACTGCTTTTGACAGACTGGTATGTCAACAAGAGGTTAGCCACGTGGTCGTGCTCGTTTCGATTTTGGCTGCAAACATATAAAAAGATATTTGTCAGCACAGACCCAGCCGCCAGCGGCACACTACTGCAAGAAAAAGGGCAATCACTACGTGGAAATTCCCTAAAGCTGAGCTTAATATATTATTGCGGTTTGTGGTGGGTTAGTAAAAACGACCATTTACTGCTTTCTATGGATACAAATGAAAAAAAACTTTGAGACTCTCGGTTCACATATTTTGATGTACCAAAAGATGATTAAGCACATCTGGCGTAAGGTAACGTTTGCCCACGACTGTTTCAACCTAAAAGCTGTGCAGTGTGTGCCGCTGGCATGGCGGTCTGTTCTCTGCCGGGGACCCGGGCCGGGGAACCCCGGGGACCTGCTGAGGTGAAAGGACCAGCTTCGGCTGACACTGCTGTTTGGTTTGGTGATATGTGTGACATGCTCAGAGCCTGGGTGAGGGGGTTGTGTGTTGTTTTAGCTCGCGCGTTCCTTTAGTCAGGCTTGCTTCCATGGGATTGATCATCTCTCTGTGCTCTCCTGCCGCTCCTCTAATAGAAACACCGTTGAATTCGACCTGGGTGGCGCTGACAGTCAGGCCAACGCCCCCCACCGTCTATATATACAGTAGTGGTGTGTGCATAAGAAGCGTTATCTGCGCGTTAGTGTTCTTTAATATGCCGAACCCTCTCGCCACTCCCCGCCTCCGCACACTAATCTGTTTTTGCTTTTAGAGCAGGCAAAGTGGACTGCGAGGCAGACGGCGGCTCCCTGTTCTGCCATCCCCCCCCCTGCTTACTGCCTACTAGAACTGTCTATCATAGCTGCAGTTGCTTTTGCTGGTGCCTCCATATACTACAAAGGAGCAGGAAGGCTCTTATATATACATATCTATCCCAACTGGAGTGCGTGCCTAACCTGGGATATCGCCTACACCTGCTGGGACTCTGATGAATACCACCAACTCCTGGTTCTCCCCCTATGCCAAGGCATGAGTTCCGCTGACTTCATTGCTCTCACCCCAATAACACAATCTCAAGATCCATCTGTTTAAGCTATGTGGCGTCATCTATAAATGGTGGATCTTGGTTGTTACATTTGAATTACTTGAGTCAGAAAGTATGCAACTTGTACCCCAAACTGAGTTTCATAGCTCTTGAAATCTTCTCTTTCTATTCTCCATTCTAGGAATTTGGGACCGGTGCGTGTGCCAAACAAATGGGGGGCAAAAGACACAGAGGCGATTAAGATCGACGAAAAGGGCGCTAAATCTGGAGCTCATTATCACCGACCACTGGCAGATGTGAAAATAAGCTTCCAGAGACACAGCTCTACAATTGTTGAGAATGACATGAAATCGCGCTGGGGGGGGGGGGCCCACCGCCACTCTCACCTTCAACTCTCCGCCAACTACTGCAGACCTGCCGTAGTTGTGATGTATCAAAGACTGGATTAGGCTCACGATGAGGCCGGCCGCGATTGATGACCTCCATGGCGCAGGACTTCTATATACAGACTAAAGTGTGGCCTTGCGTGTGGTGTCCAGAAGTTTGTGGCTCCCAGAGTAAGAATGCTCAGAGGAGGGACCTTTGGGCCAGACTTGCCGAACGGATCTCTCGCTTCAGTCGATTGGCCTGTGTTTGTCAAAATCTCAGATTACGATATCAAACAGGCAGGTGTGTTCTCAGGCGCACTGTATCGTGACCTTTTTTATGCGATACAAATGCGCTCTCCAGAGTGATGCTCTTGTATGATGGAGGAGAGAACAAGCTGGACTTGCACACGCGAATCCGAACCATGCCCAATTGACTGCGCTCTCTGGACAACAGCGGCTCTCAGATAAAGTGGACTCGACTTGTGAACCGGGTCTCGCAATGCAATAACCTTAGCGTCTGATTGGGTGATCAAGATGATCCCAAGGTGGCAGCGATTGAAGATCCTACAATTGCGTGTTGCCTGAACTTGCCGAACTCTGTAGGCTGCGCCCATACTGTAGAAGTCCGCAGGAGTGGGAGAGAGACAATTAGTAATAGGCACCAGATTGCGATTCCGTGACCTCAGCCAAGCAGAGCCCTCAACTGCACCATCTATGAAGAGAACGCCCAAGTCAGTGATTGTCAAATACTTGGACTTAATGACAAGAGTCTAGCAGTCTGTCGAGCCTATAAATAATCTCAAGCGGAGCTCTGGAAATAAGGGCTACATATGGATTCGTTAATTTATTTGGGATGAGGTTCGTCTGTTGGAGAGGGGGCCAAGTGACGTCGGAGCTTTCTCTTCACTGTGCTTGGCCCCTACCGCCAAGCACATTAGTTCGCCCTCACCTTATGCGCGGCTTAGACTCTGCGATTCATATCACCAGATGGATCCTTTCCAGCCTTCACATCCCACCCAGAGAAGCTTCAAGGACTCTGAGGACAACGTCTTAAAATCTACTCTGCATAGATAGTGGGTGGGACCTCTGTCCCAGATTCTACGCCCAAAAGAAGAGCATGCTTCCAGAGACTGGTCAGATCTTCACTGCCTTAAATCACCTCCTCTGGGAGATGCTCACCTCCTAAGGAACAACGCTACCCGTTTGCTTGGCGTGCGGGCACCCTCAGGAACCTGAACATTCTACTGCAACCTGTATCCTTATTCATTGGGCAGCTCCCCCTTTATTAACTTGTCACTTTTGCTAAGTTCAACTCAAAAAAACTTGTTAAAGTACTAACTTATATATGGTCAGGTTAAAGTGGATATATTCGACTACCTCTATATGCTTCCCGACAACGTATGATGCCTTACGCATTATTGGTGTCTCCCGGTGGGGGCATTTGCACTATTTGACCGTTACTTGTACTTTCTCTATTCATGTAGGAAATGGTAAGGTAGTTCCAAAGCACATTGGCATTGGCGGTTATGTTTGGTTTTTGGGTTTCCGCCCAATGGTGCGCTTTGTTTGTTTTTTGTCTGTTCTACTGTTTTGGTACTTTTTGTTTTTTGCCTTGTTACTGTGTTTTTTGTAGGTCTGAGAATGCAATTGCTGTGGGAAAGTGTGTCGAGCGGTCTTCTCTCCTGGGGGTGAGTGTCGATTTATCGTCACTCACGTGATGTGCCTATAATCTTTGTCACTTATCTTTATGCAAAGTAACATTGTGGAATGTATAAGGGACTGCATGTTACTCTCTTCTCAAGAGAAAAGAGAATTATGATTCTACGTAACCTCAAACAAATTAAAAATAACCGACATCGCCCTCCTTCAGGAAACTCAACTTGGAAGGAGGGAAGATTTCAGGCAGGTTAAGAGCGCTCTTTGGGTTGGGCTCTGTTCTGGGCTCGCCAATTGCATATTTATAGGAAAAATGGTATTTATGTAATTGATGTCCTCTGTATCTCCATAAAAATCCTCCTCTTATTCTCTTGTTCTCGCTGTCACCCTTGATAGTTGAGGGCTGCTGTGATTCAAATGTATCCTTTGAGAGTCTCAGGGGAATGTTATTTCCATCTATAATGTTACGGTCCCTCCATTGCAAACCTAAGGGTCTTACTCTATAAAAACCCTGAGTATCTGACAAGTGATATCTATTGACCCTGAACCTCTTAAAATTGTGGTGGAGTCGTGGGGATTGTTAAACCTGGTGGGTAATTCCCAGGATAGATAGAAATCTGTCCATGGTAGCTTTCCCCGTTATTCCACTTATCCCAATTGACCCCTAGCTCTATCCTAAAGCCATGCAAATGTGTGGATCTCTGTGATATTAAGGATTTTGATATTTCAGATATGCCTCTATCTGTCATCAAACATGTCAGACGATGATCCCAAGGGTACAGATTCATCTGCTGCGAGGATTCCCGTCTTTACCTATTTGGGGACGTTGGACTTTGCTAATATCCTCCACGAGGGGTGGTGGCTGGGCAAATTTTTTCTAGACAACCCGGGGAGGATAGGACGGAGCCAGTCTTACTTGGAGAGACAGCTAAAACGCAGGCACGGTCATTAGAGGCCACTGATTGCTACACGAAAAAACACAGGTTGGGTAACGGTGGTTGCAGATCAAAGATTTAGATTAGATTTGAGTTGGATGAAGCTTAGGGCAAGCTCTTACACAGAGTTTTTCTCTCGACCAACCCTAACTCCTGCTGGCTCCAATTACTCCCAATGGTCTAATCACTAAACTTAAAAAGTGAGTAATGAGCGTGGCTGGAGAGTATAAGTTGGAGTGTTCCCGGCTGGAGTTCGTGGGCCGGCGATGTGAAGCTATAGGAATTCAGGTCTATGGGGAACTAAAAGCCGGGGCGGTCCCTTTTATGTCCAATTTTGCTTGTTTAAGGGGAAGATTAATCTCTTTGCAGTTCCAAATATCTGATAGCATTGCTGATAGGATCTTCATCGTGGGAATATGCAATATTTCTGCTACTGCTAATTAATAATGTCTACATGTAGTTCTATGCACATTTATATTCACCAGAAACACTCCGATGACAGGAACCCCTGTTCAAGACTGGTTGGACCATGAGGTCTCTTCCCTCCCTTTCTGAGGCAGACTGGGACTACCTTAACCAACCCAGTCCGCAAATGAAGAAAATCCTCTAGGGTTATTAAGAACTTGGGTAAATATTTAAAGCAACCGGCCCCGATGGCTTCTCAGGAGGAATTCATACAAGATTGTTAAGCCTGAAGTCACTCCCCTTTAAGACTCCGGCCGTCTTCTTATCTAGTTTTGACTATAACACTCCCATCCCGCAACAATATGAACACGGCGTTTCTAAAAAGTTTTTACCGATGCCAAGGACCAGACTCAGTTAAGGACCGTGTCTTCCCGCTCCTCGTTACTATCTCCGCCGTCAAATTTTCACTTATCAAATAGAAATTGTTGACTTCAGAATATTTATTTCTTAAGGTTGTTATGTTGTATTGCTTGGCAGCAGCTATCAGGCTGGGCCAATCTGTCTTTTTACCACTGTTATATCTCATTAGCCTTCAACGCGGTTAAGAGGCAGAGCAGCCGTCTCAATAATATTCGTGACAATGTCATTACTGTTCTGGATGAGATCGAAGATGTAATCCGGGGCTTCATCCTCTCCAGCCTATGTTACTGTCCATTGATGCAGAAAATAGCGTTCAAAAGAGAAAAAGGTCTGATGGTAAGATGGCTCTTGGGCGGGCATTGGATGGACGGATTCTTGATTCCAGGGAGCTTCAGTTCTTATAATACTCTTCACTTTATACCAGCACACGCCGCCCAGATTCTATACCCCGGTTTTCTTTCTAGGCCATTCATTTGGGGAGAGGCACTCGGACGAAGGGATGCCATTACCCCCATACTGTTTATTTGGCCATAGAGCCGCTCTCCAGTGAGCCCTGGCCGCTCAATACAGTGATCTCCTGGGCATTAATAGTCGGTTGCTTTCCATTAATAATAGGTCTCCTTATTTGCTGATGATTCTTCTGATTTATATATCTGACCGCCAATTGGTGGAAGGCGCTCCGATCTAGCTCATGATCAGTTACACGAAGTTGTGGCCTTTTCTCGGCTTCCATTGTAAGGTCAATGTTTCTTTCTTAAGTCACGACATTTGTTGGAATCTCTCCATCGTCATTCAACCTCTTGCCTGGCACCCCAATACGATTTGGTTACACTGTCACAGCTAACAAATCTTTACCTACTATTTCCCTAGGCGCACGCGTGGCCTCACACATCAAGTATCTGGGACATAAATATCAGTGGTTAAAAGTCCCCTGAGTCCATTTATCACCTCAAATTACCCCCCTTATGTTCCTCAAAATTGGTTAAGGAACTTAGAACGATGGAAGCATTCTTCCGCTCCCTTACTTGATAAGGCTCATCTTTCCAAGCATGATGACGTTCCCAAAAATACTATATTTGTTAACTAAAAACATACCTTATCTGCTCGTGGAAATAATGTATGTCTGGCCACAACTTCTATTACCGCTTTTCACTTCTTTCCTATGGAATAAAAAAACGCCCCCGGATAGCCCTGGTAGAACTGAATCCTCCCAAGGGATAGGGGGGGGGCTGAAAAAAAAATTTGCCCGATCTGAGGGTCATAATCTAGCCAGCCTCTGCGTCACGGGATCGGACTGGGGGGTTAAACAATCTCTTCAAGATATGTCACTAATATCTCTACTGAGGGGCACCAGTCTGGCATTGTGTTCACCGGGAGTCTTCAAAGTTATTTTCATGTAATGGTACGCTTAGGGCCTATCTTCTATACCATAATATTCTGCATGATAGCTTCCTAACGGTGGCTCGAAAACATAAAAGCATAGCAAGGGTGGCGGTCTAGGGACATCGATCTGGATGCCTGGAAAGGCGCCTGAGAAACGCTGTTTCTCTCTGCGACCTACCATGACCGTGTATGATACCCTTCCTATCCTAATGGGCCATCCAGAATTGCAGAAAGCCTGGACTTGATAACCCCACAATTTTTAAAGTCTGGAGGAGGTAAAGGGATTTTAATTGATTTCCCAGCTTATTCACACTTCCCACCAATCGGATTTACTCATCTCTCAGAATTATCTCAAATAAAAGGTATACTCTGTTGTCAAACATCGCATTTTTTGGCGCTACTCCCACAAATAGTGAGTTTTTACAAAGTGATGCAGTGAAAGGACATGAGGTCCGTTCTCATTTTAAGTTGATATTGCTTTTTGATAAATTGTTATGGTGCCCTACTTTTCAAAGGACACTCTCTCTGCTCAGCGCCTATATGACTGGTCTTCTAGGAGTTCAGAAGACGATGGGGCCTTGCAGGATTTTTGCTTAAGTGAAAGGAGAAGTCTGCCCGTAACCAGGATGGATCTATGATCAGAATCTCCAGGTTGGGGTTGTGCTGAAGATCAATTATATATAGTAGTTAATGAGAAGTGGAGGGACACGTTCTTTAGGAATTGCCCTCATTCCGCAATTTACTGGCTTTAATATTCCCCCCCATCCAGCTTGTCCAGATCCGTTTGAGGTCAGTGCCCCCTCAGTGTGGCACCCCCCGCAACAGATTTTGTCTTCATTAAGTAATGGACCTGTGTGGGATAAACCATGAAGTTTCTGGGAGGACAGTCATACAAACTCGTGAATCTTAAGCTGAGTACGCACGGTGTCATTTAAACCTCTAGATGCAACACATGCTCCAGTTCCTATTAATGTTATCACACAAGCCATATTTTAAGGAACCATCCCCAGTTCTGCACCATATTTTTATTAGCGGCGGGAAAAAAAGATGGCCTCCCTGGACCAAATGGTTGGAACCAACTGTCCCTATCATTGCCTAGGAAGTGATCAAGCTGTTGTGGTCTAAACTTTCATCTCGAAATGGACAGCAATACGACATTATTAGGGACTAAGGAAACCAATGCTCTAAGATTTTTAAGAAATTGGCAGAGAAGTTAATAGTTTACTTTTACACCCCCCAGGAGATCATGCGCCTTGTGTTTACACCTACTTGGATATCTCTAACCTCTCGATACGCGGGCTGACTTTTCCTGGGGGCTTATTTGGAATATTTGTACACTAGTAGCGCCATTCATGCGGAGCAGTTTACCTCAGCACATATCTGGCCACCGGCCCAGGATACTCCCTGGTTGTTGGACTGTGCGGTCAGAGTTGGGGTGTGAATTTGTCCTCCATAGTCTATTTCTTTATCCTTGGGCTTTGGGGACGCCCGGGCGGGGCTCCGATGGTGATGATCATCTACTAGAATCCGCGTGTTAGCTCACCACTCGTATTTGTTTGTCTAACCTGTGTTAATATCGCTGACGGGCTCTCTATTGCAGTACATAGGTCGTAGGGAGGTTGTATTATTGTATCGTATACATGAACTGCGTATTGTGGTACCAATGTTCTGTTGTTTCGTTTTGCATAATCGTGGGGTGGGTTTTTTTTTGGGGGGGTGTTTCTTTTTCTTTTTTTTTATTTTTTTTTTTTGTCTCTTAGTGAAGATGGAGACTTCTTATTGCTTCATTCTTATTTGTATAGTACTACTCAAGTATGTCGCGTATTTAGTGCTTTTATTTTGTACTTTCATTGCTTAGTTACTTTTCTTATCGTGTAGTAATGATGTCTTTTATTATTTCTATGTGTTCAAGTAGTATCCTCATGCTATGTATGGAGACAGCTTATTATATGTTATGGTTAAGTTGTTCTAGAAAATGATTATAAAAATCTATGTTATTCAAAAAGAAAAAACAAAACGATAGTAAGAAATTTTCGTCCAAAAGATGTCCTTGTTTTATTTGTGAAAATAATATCTCAAAGAATCGTGATGATGTTTGATTGAAAGAGTTCATGCTGGAGCTAATTAAGGAAAATTTACCATTATTCAAACATTCAAAAATTTCTGTTGGTAAGACATAGTTATAGAGCCAGCAGACTCAGAAATATAGCTTATATATTGAAACTAGCAGTCAACTAGATGTCATAATTGTTGCGGTTCTCGGCATCTTTTTTTTTATATAGAATGTCGTGTATTATTTTTATGTATTTTTACGTCATTTGTAGGCTAAGGGCCTTAGAAATTTAGTTAGTAATTGTTTCAAGGAAAATATGCAATATACATTTTTTTAGGCAACCAGCTCCAGTTCTAGCGTAGATTTCTGATTTGGGGGGGACGCTGGTATGTTAAGAATCAACAAGGATAAATGAGTTCAGTCATCTAAGAAACTACACCCCCTTGTTAACCAAGTATCATAAACCGAGCATACTTAAGGAAGTTTAATTTACCCTAAGGTTGTTTTCTACAGGGTAATTTGAAAGCAAGTGGAGTGTAAATTCAAAATTTCACTTTTTTTGTCAGTCATTTTTCAATTGTTACCGCATTTATTTCACTTAAGAATAGTCATCACAGTAGAGTCTGTGATCACGGGCACAAGTCGTCAAACTCTTATAATATTTAATTCCCCAGATTGTGGCGTCTTTCAGAGATATCCCATATGTAGGGCTCCTAGGTGTGCGATTCTGGTCTCAAACTCACGACCCAATGCCACAGGAGGTAGGAGGGAGCACCCTACCGTGTGTGATACTCTGGGGGTTCTACAATTTTCACTTATATTTTATTTAGCGCCATTTCAGACGTTTGCAGACGCTGTGCCCCAAGTGACTAAAAAGCTAATAAAAACCCCCTATAAAAAGACCCCCATATTGGGTAAAATATACAACCCTTAAGGGAAAATATCCAGGGAGTTTGAAGAAAGTGAGATATCGGAGCCCACAGTGTTGTTTCACAAGTGTGTGTTTTTTTGTAGTTGTTAGAAGCTATTTATGTGTTTGAAAATATTTAAATAAAATGTTATTTTTTTGTTCCAACAAAATACAATTTTAGCTGAAAATGCTTTCATTCTTTTAACAGAAGAGAAGTAATCCTGCGATAAAAAAAAGCACCCAAAATTTTGTCACACAATTTGTCTTCAAGTTTCAGGCAAAGACCTCTACATGTGGGGTGTGAAACTTGACTGTTCCGTTGGGAGCATGGCAGGGATAGTACAAGAGGGAGAGGGAGCGTATCGCTGCGCTCGTTGGAAACGCAGATTTTATGTTTGACAAAGCCTTCCAAAGTACCAGAACAGGTTGGAAATCCTTCCAGAAAGTGCGCCCACATTTTGGATTCAACAACCCCTCCTCAAGGGATCTCATCTAGGGGTGAGGTATGTACTGTGTATTTTGGGCGCCCAGGTGTGTTCCATAGTTTTTTTTCAGTATTAGGCTATGGAAATGGAGGTGAAAAAAACGCTAGTTCCGCCGAATTGTTTTTTGGGCTTCATTCTTACAAATATTCGCCGTAGACGATTATATAACAGGCATTAATCTTTAACTATGGGTGGTTTGGGTACAATTACAAGGATAATATATTCGATATCAGTTTTTTTATGTTTTATAAATTTTAACAACAGAATTTTAGGTCTATAAAAAATTGCAGTTTTTTGTTGTCTTTTCTCACAACCATAGCTTTTTTATTTTTCTGGTGATGGTAAGCCAGCCGAATTATGGGATTGGACTTGTTTCTTGTGGGATGAGTTGACGTTTTTATAAAGTACCGATTGTTTTGGTGGATGCATTATGGATCGCTAGTTGATCACTTTTTTATTTAAAGGCTTTTTGTGTGAGGCATTTTGAAAAAAATTCGAGCATTCCCTGGGATATTTAGATGTTTTTTTTCTTTTTTTTTTACAGCGGTTATCCCACCACGATTGTTTGAGGTTGAGAATAACGACAATGATTTTGCTTTACCAGCAGCGTACACAATGACGATGTACTCTGATGTGATAGACAAGCACATAATTTGTATTAATTTATTCGATGTTTTTACTGCATACGTTACACAATAAAAACACGGGTTTTTTTTGGCATCACGACAGTCTGGATGAGCCAGTAAACTTTTTTTTTTTTTGTGTACGAGAGCTGGTGTACGGGACTTGTTCTTTGCCGGGATGAGTTTCACGTTTTTATTGGTTTCTTTTTTTGAGGGGCAAAAATTTTATTGATTCAGTGTTTTAAATTCCAAGTTTTTTGGGAAGCAGGGAGGATGACGAAAATACTTGACAATCCTAGGAGCGTCTTTGTTTATTTTTAGTACAGCTTGCTCTCGCTGTTGCAGTATCAATGTGACAAGTTCAAGCTATTACTGTTGAGGATGATGGTCAGAGTACTATTAAGGCGATACCCAAATTATATATAATTTTTTTATGTTTGAAGCACTTATTAAAAAAAAAAAAAAAAATGTATTTTTAGTTTGTGTAAAGCAAAAGTTTTTATTGCACTTGCTTGTGTCTTTGGAGGAGCCTAACGTTTTTTTTTCCGTCTATAAGAGTCGTTCAAGGACTTTTTTTTTTGCAGGCCCATGAATGACGTTTTTTAATTCAGGTACAAATTTGGACGTTTTATAATGGAATTTTTTGTGATTGCTTTTGTTATTCTATTTTATGTGTCTGCTCGGGTGCATGTAATGTGCACAATAAATCGAATTTGCTTGTGAATTGTTTTGGTTTTTTATTTTTTTTAACAGCGTTTAACGCCGTAGGGTTATTTAATATGGAATGAACTTTATAGGACAGGTCGTTAGTACACGCGGCTCGATACACATATATGGGTACTTTGTTTTTGATCTTTTTTGGGGCATTTGGGTACGTGTAAATGTGGGAAAAGTGGCTGGTAGTTCAATGCTTTTGTACGTTTGTTTTTTAATTTTGACTTTTTGTGTTTTAAGTTTTTTCCCTTTATTTTTCCAGCCTTTGTTAAGTGAAAATTGTTTTTCTACTTTTTTTTTACTTTGTTCTTGCCTATAGGGGATTTGTATAAACCTGCTCAATCTTCAGATCTTGCTGGATGACTTCGCTGTCTTGGTGTGGTAAGCAGTCCACTTACACTCGTATTATGTTCTGTGTTACCTGGTACGCCATGACAAAAATGTCAGTCACGATGCCCACAATGCGATTGTGTGGTCATCGTCGACGGTTCACGAAGTCGGCTCCTAGGATCGTGTCTTCAGCTCCTCAGCAGCCAGCTGGTAAGCGATCGTGCCGCACTCTCTTGCAGCAGCGGACGGAGCGGGCCTAAGGGATCTTAAGATGATCGTGGGTGTTAATGGAGTTAAACACCCGCGCGGACGTAGGAGCTCACTAAGTGTACTGCGTGGTTCATGTTTAGCGAAGCGTAAAGTGTGCGCTGGTGGCTTGATTGTGTCTCCGCTCTCCGCTACTGAATGTCGCGCAGGAAGTGTATGCATACGTCATCGCAATTTGCGGGTAGTCGCATGATTCCCGCTAGGACGTTATGCATACGGTCCCTTTAAGGAAGGGTTAAAGTGATGTCATTAAATAGGCACTTTTTCTTTAATATTTATGGACTGTCTATTAATTAAAAGTGTGGGTTTGTCCCAATAGGATTGGCGGATTTTCTAGGAAAATGTTATGGATGTGCCTAATATTCACCAAATTGGGGCGTCAATACAGTGATCATGGAAAACTGACTGTGGTTATAGGACCTGGGGGTCGGCTTAACCTCTGTTGGGGTAAAATGTGGACTTGAAGGTTTTTCTCAGAGGATGCTATCCTGGAGTATCTCAGTGGAATAAATTAAAGTGGTATATGCCCAGTTTCCACATAGGTTTATGATGGTTAATCGGTCTTGTTCAAACTAATCTCATCAGCTTCATATGAGGAAACATCGTTTGATTCTAGACTGGGATCAGGGTGAGGGATGGATGTCATATATCTAGATTTTTTCTCAAAGCTGTTTGATACGTGCTACATAAAAGTTGGTCAACTGGTTAAAAGTGAAAATGCTTGATACTGGGGGGAAAATGTGTGACCAACGTGGGTAGCAAGCTGGCATCAGAGATAGAAAAAACAAAGGGTGTAACTGAACGGTGGCTCTACTCAGACTTGGGATCACTGTTATACTATTGGAGGCTACCAACAGGGCTCAGGTATTGGGCCTGATGTCTCTTTAACATCTTCATTAATGATAATAAACAGGGATAGATTTGCAGTAGTTTAGACATATCGAACTTAGTGCAGACGTTTATTTAGGGTCTGTAAGTAGTAAATCAACAATAGAGGATAATGTGTTATTACAAAGGGATCTGGATAAGTTGGAGGCCTGGGCAGAGAAATTGCACATTAGTTTTAACACAGATAAATACAATGTTATGCACATGGGGAGGAAAAATCCATTACATGACTACATGTTAAATGGAAAAACGCTGGGTAAAAGTGACCTGGAGAAGGACTTGGGAATCCTGGTGGACAGTAAACTTAATTGAAGCAGCCAATTTCAGGCAGCAACTGCCAAGGCAAATAGGATCATGGGTTATATTAAAAGGGGCATAGATGCACATGATGAGAACATTATTCTCCCATTATAAAAGTCACCACACATGGAATATTGTGTACAGTTTTTGGCACCAGTGCACAGGAAAGACATTGTAGAACTTGAACAGGTACAAAGGTGGGCAACAAAAATAATAAATGGACTGGGTGGACTATAATACCCAGAAAGATTAGCAATATTAGGTTTTAGTTTAGAGAAAAGACGGCTTCGAGGGGACATAATAAATATGTTTAAATACATCAAAGGTCAATAAAGAGATCTCTCAAGATTTATTTATACCCAGTAGTGTATCTAGAATAAGGGGGCATCCTCTACGTCTTGAGGAACGAAAGTTTATACATAAACATAGAAAGGGATTCTTTACTGTTAGAGCAGTGGACTGTGGGATTCTCTGCCAGAGGAACTTGTCATGGTGAATTCAATAACAGAGTTCAAAAAGGGTTTAATTGCATTTCTGGAGTGTAATAATATAGCAAGTTATAGTGTCTAGGATTCTGGAGAAGGGTTGTTGATCCAGGAATTTTTCCGATTGCCAGATTGGAGTCGGGATGGAAATTTTTTCCCTAAAATGGGGGACAATTCCCTTCTACCTTCATTGTTTTTTTTTTTGCCTTCCTCTGGATCAACACTTTAGCACAACAGTCTCAACTGAATGGACGTCTTGTCTTTTTTCGGCGTTACAAACTATGTAACTATATAAATAGTAAAAAGATTTAAAACTGAAAATGTTGGCCCTTTGAAATGTAGTGAGGGAGATATTGTAGAGGGCGATGAGGAGAAAACAAACCTATTAAAAAAATTTTCTCCACTGTATTTACTAAGGAAATTTACCTTCCTGTTAATGGACAGAGGGATGAGGTAAACTCCACTTTAAAAGTTTCTTGTCTAACCTAGGAAGAAGTGGCAGCTTCACCTAAAGAAAATTAAAATAGACAAATCATCAGGTCCTAATGGTGTACAGCCCCGTGTCCTAACGGAAATAAGTAATGTGATAGACAGGCCCCTGTTCTTAATATTTATTGACTGTATAATAACGGGGTATGTGCCAAAGGATTGGCCCATAGCAAATGTAGTGCCAATATTCAAATAAGGGTCAAAAAATGATCCTGGAAACTATAGGCCGGTAAATTTTTAACCTCTGTTGTAGGTAAAATGATTGAAGGTTTTCTAAGCCATGCTATACTAGAGTATCTCACTGAAAATAAATGTATGGCTCCGTTCCAGCATGGGTTTATGAAGGATTGGTCCTTTCAAACTAATCTCATCAGCTTTTATGAGGAGGTTAGTTCTAGACTGGATCAGGGTTAAACATTGGATGTCACATATGTAGATTTTGCTAAAGCATTTGATACTGTGCCACATGAAAAATTAGTGAGTAAAATGAGAATGCTTGGACTGGGGGAAAATGTTTACAAGTGAGTAAGTAACTGGCTGAGTGATAGAAAACAAAGGGTGGTGATTAATGGTATACACTCAGACTGCATCCCTGTTACTAGTTGGCTACTACAGGGTTCAGTATTAGTCCCTATTCTCATTAATATATTCATTAAGGATCTTACACATGGATTGCACAGTAGAATATCAATCTTTGCAGGTGATACTAAGCTCTGTAAAGTAATCAACACAATAGGGAAAAGTTTTTTACCACAGG
>JAODAL010043334.1:0-33945 GCA_025379985.1 Phyllomedusa bahiana | reverse complement strand
CACGACTATCTGCGTCTCAACACCGATGTTTTTGCATGTGTTCCGGACCCAATAGACTTCTGGGTATCCAAAATGGACGAATGGCCCGAGCTGGCTCGTCACGCCATAGAGGTGTTGTCCTGCCCAGCAGCCAGCGTCATATCTGAGCGGACCTTCAGCACAGCTGGAGGAGTCATTACAGACAAACGCATCCGGCTTTCCACAGATAATGTGGATCGTTTGACTTTCATCAAGATGAATCAGGCATGGATCTCTGATGATGTTGTGGCCCCAATTGCCGAGGTCACCGATTAGTTGCCAGTCTACTTCACATTCCTTTTCAAACAGAAATGGTCCTCTTGAAAACTTTTTTTTAAAATGATCATTTCTTACTGCAATTTTTATTCTCTTTTCCCAACAGTTCATTTTGCTGGTTTTGCTGTGAGGAGACTGTAAAAGACAGCAAGGTTTCATGACAACACCGTATTCCATTTACTCACTTTATCTTAAGAAGTTTTCGCATTGTCAATGGTTTTGAGGTCATGTTGCTGTGAGATACAGCAATAATCATGGTCCTTTGGAACAGAAATGTGGCTTCTAAGTGGCATTTCTCCCTCACAATTTTTAATAGTGGCTGAGAAGTCATATTTATAATTTTTTGGGGTCATGTAGCTGTGAGATACAGCAATAATCATGGTCCTTTGTAACAGAAATGTGGCTTCTAAGTGGCATTTCTCCCTCACAATTTTTAACAGTGGCTGAGAAGTCATTTTTATAATTTTTTGGGTCATGCTGCTTTGAAATGCAGCAATACTACAGGTCCTATTATAAAAAAATGTTGTTTCTAACAGACATTTGTTCTTCACAATTGACCAAAGTGGCTCAAGGGTCATGCTTTGAATTTTTGGGGCATTTTGCTGTGACATGCAGCTATACTACAGGTCCTATTCTAAAAAATGTTGTTTCTAACAGACATTTGTTCTTCACAATTGACCAAAGTGGCTCAAGGGTCATGCTTTGAATTTTTGGGGGCATTTTGCTGTGACATGCAGCTATACTACAGGTCCTATTCTTAAAAATTTGGTTGTTTTTCTATAACTTCTAAACAGACATTTGTTATTCACAATTGTCAAGAGTGGCCTCAAGGGTGATGGGTGCTGTCAGAAAACAGGAATGGTAGGACCACTGTTAATGGACCCATAAAGCAAAATGAACTTGTTTTTTGCAAAGAGTTCTTTAACATAGCTGATCAATCACCTTATTGAACAAAAGCCCATGTAATACAAATGATAAAAAGAAAAACAACGACCTGGTGGGATTCTCCATCCCTATTTTTAAAAATGAGTTTTTCTAGATTAAAGTACTATAAAACTTGCATGTACAAAATAGCTTGTTAAAAAAATTCCTCTGAATTGTACAATGGGAGGTACAGGAATACTTGACCAGCCAAAGAGGTTATTCAGAGGACATGGAGTTGGGAGCACCGTAACAGGAGAACCACTACAGAGACCATTTCCCTCTCCAGCGACGTTGATAAAAAGAGAAAAAGAATGCCAAGAATAAAGGCAACCTGGGTGAAACAGGAAGCGTTCATACCACCAGTATTTCCAATTGAAGCTCAAAAATTGGTCCACACTCATAACCGGAGGGGCAAGCGCTAATACCCAGGTATTGACTGTGTATAGAGGAAGGGCTGGAGTATTTTCTCTCACCACTGTCCTGCTTCCGCACTCTGCTTCAGGCACGACAGTTTTCCATTGGCTGCGATCGATCAGGGCATTTAAAACCTGCGTGTTAATAGATACGGACGCCAGCCTGGAGCTTTCCAAACAAAACCAAAACCGCACCCACTGTAACTACTGGGGTCAAGCTTTGGCCCAGGACAGGTAAAAGGTCAATTCCAGTGAAACTAAAATGGTGGTTGAAAAGACTCCTTTTGTCCGGCACTTCTTTAAATGTGGGGGTCATGCAGGTTTTGGGCTCATGCTGTGGCGCAGGAACAGTATAGGTCCAATGTCCCGTGAAACTAAAATGGAGGTTGAAAAGACTCCTTTTTCTTTTTTTTTTTTTTACTTCCGGCACTTTTTAAATGTGGGGGTCATGCAGGTTTGGGTGGCTCATGCAGTGGCCCAGGACAGGTAAGTCAATGTCCAGTGAAACTAAAATGGTGGTTGAAAGACTCCTTTTTCTCCTGGCACCTTTTTTAAATGTGGGGGTCATGCGGGTTTGGGGCTCATGCTGATGGCCCAGGACAGGTAATAGTCAAATTCCAGTGACAACTAAAATGGTGGTTGAAAAACTCCTTTTTCCCGGCCAGCTTTTTAAATGTGGGGGTCCATCAGGTTTTGGGGCTCATGCTTGTGGCCCAGGACGAGTTATAGTCAAATGTCCAGTGAAACTAAAAATGGTGGTTGAAAGACACTCCTTTTTCACGGCACTTTTAAATGTGGGTCATGCAGGTTTTGCTGGCTCCATGCGGTGGCCCAGGAACAGGTATAGTCTATGTCCAGTGAAACTAAAATGGTTGTTCGAAAGACTCCTTGTTTTTTTTCCGCACTTTTTAAAATGTGGGGGTCATGCAGGTTTGGGGCGCCATGCGGTTTCCCAGGACAGGTGTATAGTCAATGGTCCAGTGAAACTAAAATGGAGTGAGTATGAAAGACCTCCTTTTTCCGCACTTTTAAATGTGGGGTCCTGCAGTTTGAGGCTCATGCTGTGGGCCCCGGACAGGGTATATCAATGTCCCAGGTGAAACTAAAATGGTGGTTGAAGACTCCATTTTCCGCACTTTTTTTAAATGTGGGGGGTCATGCATGGTTTTGGGCTCCTCTTGGCCCAGTACCAGGTATAGTCAATGTCCAAGTAAACTAAAATGTGTTGAAAGCTCCTTTTTTTCCGGCACTTTTTAATGTGGGGGGTCATGCAGGTTTGGGCTCAACTGTGGCCCAGGACAGGTAACTCAAGTCCCATGGATACTACAATGGTGGGTTGAAAGACTCCTTTTCCGGCACTTTTTAAATGTGGGGTCATGCAGGTTTGGGGCTCATGCGTGGCCATCGGACAGGTAAAGTCAATGTCCCAGTGAAAACTAAAGGTGGTTGAAAGAGCTCCTTTTTCTCCGGCACTTTTGAAATGAGGGTCATGCAGGTTTGGGGCTCGTGCTGTGGCCCAGGACAGGTATAGTCCATTCCAGTAAACTAAAATGGTGGTAATGAAAGACGACCTTTCCGGCGACTTTTTAAATCTTTGGGGTCATGCAGTTGGCTCATGCTGTGGCCCAGAGACAGTGTATAAGTATCAATGTCCATGAAAAAACCCTAAAAATGGTGTTGAAAGTACTCCTTTTTCCGGCATTTTTAAATGTGGGTTCATGCAGGTTTGGGCTCATCTGTGCCCAGGACAGGTAAGTCCAATGTCCAGTGAAACTAAAATGGTGGTTTGAAATACTCCTGTTTTCTGGCACTTCTTGTAATGTGGGGGGTCATGCAGTTTGGGGCTCCATGCTGTGCCCATGACAGGTATATCCATGCCAGTGAAACTAAAATGGTTGGTTGAAAGACTCCTTTTTCCCCCACTTTTTAATTGTGGTCATGCAGTTAGGGGCTCATGCTGTGGCCCGGACAAGGTATAGTCCTATTGTCCAGGAAAACTAAATGGTGGTTGAAAGACTCCTTTTTTCCGGCACTTTTTTAATGTGGGGTCAGCAGTTTGGGCTCATGCTGCTTCCAGGACAGGGAATTCATTGTCCAGTTCAAGTAACATGATGTTCAAATCATACTGCCTTCTTCACATTTTAACTTTTGGGTGATGCAGGTTTATAAGGGTCAGGCTGTGTACAAGACAGGGATAGTAAATGGGTCTGTGACATATTTTCTGTACTTTTATAACCTAAAAAAGTGTGTTGCCTAAGATGTAGATGTATCCATTTGCTGTTGTGGATTGTTAATTTCAGCTTCTCCACCTCGGTTTGGGTGTAATAATGAAGTTTGTTGCTCTCCCATAACTTTTAATGGTCATCGCGCATAATCGATGCTCACTATCCGAAAAACCTTATCGATACGACCGACTACGACTATCGATGCGATCTCTATACCAACGCAATCCTCAACACTAATAGTGTCACTAATACTGCCCCAAGTGATAGTGATACAGAGTACTGCCCCATAGTCTAGTGATACTTAGATAGCTGCCCAGTAGTGACAGTAGATCCATAGATAGCTGCCCCAGTAGTGAAAACTGGGCCCGACTGGAATAAAAATCACCCTGGCACTTAAGCCCCCAGCACCCACATACAATATCCGCTACAAAATGTCCCTTGTTCTCGCACCTCGCCACTGGCTAAAAGAAACTACCTATAAAGCTGCTTCACACGGAGGCTTTTTGGGTGCATTTTTGATGGGTTTTCTCGTTTTTGTGCAGAAAGCATACATTAATGCTGAACATTTCTCCACAAAAAAACGCTCAAAAAATGCACCAAAACCGCTCTGTTGAGAGCCCCCTACACACAAGCAAGAGAGAAACCATGGTGCAGAGAAACCCCTCACACAGAGTCGGGTTGTGGCGCTCGCATTGCTTTAATACAATCAGGGACAAGCCCACACTGACCACTACATAAAGCACCAGCATAACCTACAACCCCACAATCACGATCACCAGTAGTCAGTCAGTATCACATGAAATACAGCACTGACTCAACACAGAAGTAAACTTAACCCTGACAGCAGAGATTCACAGAGACGTCACTCGAGGGGATTGTTCTCTCTCCTTTCTTCTCCTTCTGGCACAAACCTTCCATGACCGCCTTCCCTTGTTGTTCGGTACTGCATCAATGTCTTCTTCTAGTGGGCACTACTTCCCCTGTAGAAATTTACAACAAAATACATCTTAAGACTCCTCTCTCTCCAGCACATTTCCAATCAATTCCCCAAACAGCGTCTGTTAGACCCTAAAAATAGAAATTAAAAAATGTCAGATAAGTGGCATGGTAAATAGTGTTAAACCCCCATAGGACAGGCAGGGCCAGTATGTAGGCAGGCAGGCATATCCGGCAGGCAGGCCAGTATGAGCAGGCAGGGACAGTAACCGGTAGCAGGACAGTATACTGGCAGGGACAGTATACAGCAGACCAGGGCCAGTATAACAGGCAGACAGGGCCATGTATACAGCAGACAGAGCCACTTATAGGCAACAGGGACAGTATAAGGCAGGCAGGACAGTGTATCGATAGCCAGGGCAGTGTATAGGTAGGGCAGGCTAATATAGGCACCAGGCAGGGCATCATATAGCCAGGAGCAGGTAAGTACCAGGGCAGGGCGCATCATATAGCCAGGGCAGGGTATAGGTATCCAGTGCAGGGCAATTCATATAGCCAGGCAGGGCAATAGGTATGCCAGCAGGGCAAGCGATATACCAGGGCAGGCATCATATTACCTGGGCAAGGGTATAGGTAGCGCAGGCAGGGCCTCAATAGCAGGCAGGGTATAGGTAGCCAGGGCAGGGCATCATATAGCCAGGGCGTATAGGTATCCAGGCAGGGCATCATAGTAGCCATGCAGGCATATGTACCAGGGCAGTGCATCATACAGCCAGGGGCAGGGCAGTAGTAGCCAGGGCAGGGCATCATATAGCCAGGCCTGGCAAGGTACCGGGCAGGCATCATATAGCCAAGGCAGGGTATAGGAAGCCAGCAGGCATCAGTATCCAGGGCAGGAATCATTACCCAGGCAGGGCATCAGTAGCCAGGGCAGGCATCAGTAGCCTGGGCAGGGTAACATAGCCAGGCAGGGTAGCAGTATCCAGGGCAGGGCACATATAGCCTGACTGTGTATTGGTAGCCAGGCAGGGTATAGGTAGCCAGGCAGGGTATCAGTACCAGGCAAGGGTTAAGTAGTCCAGGCAGGCATCATAATAGCCAGGGCAGGTATAGGTAGCAAGCAGGGGTATAGTAGCCAGCAGGCACCCATATAGCCAGGCAAAGGAATAGTAGCCAGGCAGGTATCAAGTACCGGGCACATCAATAGCCAGCAGGGTATAGGTATCCAGGACAGGTATAGGTACCCGGCAGGGCAACATATAGCCAGCAGGGTATCAGTAGCCCAGGCAGGGCATCAATAAACCATGGCCGGGCATATATAGCCATGCAGGGCTATTTTAGGCACCAGGCAAGGGCCAGTATATAGCCAGGGCAGGGCTATTTTTAGGCAGCCAAGGCAGGGCAGTATATAGAGCCAGGGCAGGCTATTAATAGTGCAGCCAGGGCAGGGGCAGTATATAGCCAGGGCATGGCTATTATAGGCAGGCCAAGGGCAGGGCAGGTAAATAGCAGTAGGGCTATTATAGGCCAGCCATGCAGGGCAGTAAATAGCCAGCAAGGGGCAGTAATATAGCCTGGGCCAAGGCTATTAAAGGCAGCCAGGGCAGGGGCAGTAATAGCCAGGGCAGGGCAGTATATAGCCAGGGCAGCAGGGGCAGGATATAAGCCAGGGCATGGGCAGTATAGGCAGCCAGGGCAGGGTCAGTAATTTAGCAAGGGGCAAGGGGCAAGTATAGGCAGCAAAGGGCAGGGGCAGTATATAGCCCTGCAGGCAGTATAGGCAGCTAGGGCAGGGCAGTATATCGCCAGGCAGGGCAGTATAGCAGCCAGGGCAGGGGCAGTATAGGCAGCCAGGGCAGGGGCATTATATACCAGGGCAGGCAGGGCAGAAAAATAGCCAGGGCAGGGGCAGTATATAGCCGGAGCCAGGGCATGGCAGTATATTGCCAGGGCAGGGGCAGGGGCAGTATATGGGCAGGGGCAGTATATAGCCAGGGCAGGGCAGATATAGCAGCCAGGCAGGGTCAGTATATAGCCCCAGAGATAGCTGCCCCCAGTAGTGCTGCCCCCAGCAGCTGCCCCCAGAGATAGATGCCCCCCATAGTGCTCCCCCAGAGATTAGCTGCCCCCAGTATGCAGCCCCCAGAGAAGTCTTGCCCCCAGTATCTCCCCCCAAGAATAGCTGCCCCCCAGTAGAGGCTGCCCCTAAGATAGCTGCCCCCAAGAGATAGCTGTCCCATAGTCTGCCCCCCGCAGTAGTGCTGTCCCCAGAGATACTGCCCAGTATGCATGCCACCCAGAGATAGCTTCCCCAGTAGTGCTGCCCCCAGTGAAAGCAGTCCCCACTAGTGCACACCCCAGACATAGCTGACCCCAGTAGTGCTGCCCACAGAGATAGCTGTCCCCAGTAGTGCTGCTACAGAGATAGCTGCCCCCAGTAGTGCTGCCCCCGTAGTGCTGCCCTAGTAGTGCTGCCCCCAGAGATAGCTGCCCCTAGTAGTGCTGCCCCAGAGATAGCTGCCCCCAGTAGTGCTGCCCCAGTAGTGCTGCCCCCAGAGATAGCTGCCCCCAGTAGTGCTGCGCCAGAGATAGCTGCCCCAGTAGTGCTGCCCCCAGTAGTGCTGCCCCACGAGTGCTGCCCCCAGAGATAGCTGCCCCAGTAGTGCTGCCCCAGAGATAGCTGCCCCCAGTAGTGCTGCCCCAGAGATAGCTGCCCAGTAGTGCTGCCCCAGAGATACCTGCCCCCAGTATTGCTGCCCCCAGTAGTGTTACCCCCAGAGATAGCTGCCCCCAGAGATAGCTGCCCCCAGTAGTGCTTCCCCAGTAGTGCTGCCCCTAGAGATAGCTGCCCCAGTAGTGCTGCCCCAGTAGTGCTGCCCCAGAGATAGCTGCCCCCAGTAGTGCTGCCCCCAGTAGTGCTGCCCCAGTAGTGCTGCCCCAGAGATAGCTGCCCCCAGTAGTGCTGCCCCAGAGATAGCTGCCCCAGTAGTGCTGCCCCCAGTAGTGCTGCCCCAGTAGTGCTGCCCCAGAGATAGCTGCCCCAGTAGTGCTGCCCCCAGAGATAGCTGCCCCCAGTAGTGCTGCCCCAGAGATAGCTGCCCCAGAGATAGCTGCCCCAGTAGTGCTGCCCCAGAGATAGCTGCCCCAGTAGTGCTGCCCCCAGTAGTGCTGCCCCAGAGATAGCTGCCCCAGTAGTGCTGCCCCCAGTAGTGCTGCCCCAGAGATAGCTGCCCCCAGTAGTGCTGCCCCAGAGATAGCTGCCCCCAGTAGTGCTGCCCCAGAGATAGCTGCCCCAGTAGTGCTGCCCCCAGAGATAGCTGCCCCAGAGATAGCTGCCCCCAGTAGTGCTGCCCCCAGTAGTGCTGCCCCAGAGATAGCTGCCCCAGTAGTGCTGCCCCCAGTAGTGCTGCCCCAGAGATAGCTGCCCCAGTAGTGCTGCCCCAGAGATAGCTGCCCCAGTAGTGCTGCCCCAGAGATAGTTGCCCCCAGAGATAGCTGCCCCCAGTAGGCAGCCAGGGGAAAAAAAAAAAAGTAATAAGAAGTCACTCACCTTTCCCGGATCCTCGGCCGAGCTCCTCCTCCCCGGCAGCCGACAGCAGCGAGCGGCGCGGGGGGTGTGACGTCACTGTGCATCACACTCCCTGCGCCGCTCATCATTGTAGATACGGCGCTCAGTGAGCGGCGCATCTACAACGATAGGGAGAGCAGGGACAGAGCTGTTCCTGCTTCCTCTGTAATGCAGCCGCACGCTGAGCACAGCTGCTAGATCTGCGCAGCCGGATTACAGCGGCCGCTCAGAGAAGATGCCGACCGCCCGGACTAAAGTCACCGGGTGGCCGGCATCAGGTGTAGCCGGCGCCGTGGACCGGCAGGGGATGGGCTAAGGCCCGGTGCCGGTCCGTGGACAGGCGGTTGGGGACCCCTGCTATAGAGAGATCCTCCGTAGTCAGTTTGCTAACGTTACGAAACCATTTTTGGCCAAGGCAATTCTACCGCCAACAGCTTCATCATAAATACCTAAAAAAGTTCCAACGCAGTTTATTATGAAGTATAAACGTGGTAGTTTGAATCCAGTTTCTGTGGGACACCAATTTGTTCAAATGCAGCGTATGGAACTTGAACTGAAGGAGACCCTAACTGCAGGGAATGTTTTAGGTGCTTATTATGCATTTGGTGCCATTAGTGATGGAATTTAGTACAAAACTGTAATGGGAAGCAAAAGCAAATGCTGCAAAACTGGCTTTGGATGAGCTTCTTCAGTATGAAGAATTTGAATCGTATGTCCAAATTACAGACAGGAAAAACCGCCTACACCTCCTCCTTGAGCCTCGTCTGTCATATCCGTGTTCCGTACCTCTTGCCTCCATCCCTTGACCACGATCCTTGCCGGTTGTCCTGACCTGTCCTGACTTGTCCACGACTCCGAGTTTGCCTTACGATTTTGTACCCCGCTACCCCTTGGCTGCCACCACAAGCAAGTTACATCAGGGGTAGTGACCTGGTAGACTCCCGCCGCAGCAAGTCCATCCCGCTTTGCGGTGCGCTCTGGTGAAAACCGGGACCTACTTAGATTCCGCTCCCTGGCGTGGCTATTGCCATCGTCCCCTTACTGTGCTGCGATCTGTGGCGGTTCCAGTAACCTACTACTGTGTTCTACTGTAGTATCTTAGCCTTCAGTTCGTTTCTTTCCAGCTGGCGCTGATGTTACCTTGTCAGACTGCGTTCCGACTTCAGTTTTTTGGTCAGTTTTGCCCCCGTAAGTGCCCAGGGAATTTTCGAGTGAAGCGATTCTAAGCTCAGCACCAGTCATATGCGTGTCATGCTAAAACACAGCATTTTATGAAGACCAAACCAAGCTCCCTCTTCATATTTAAGTATGGCACAACTTTCTTCAGCACTCTGCAGGCTCTGTGCAGCCAGGAAATGGTGTTTTTAACACGATTCAGGTCTAAATAAATTGTGTCGGAAAATTCGGCGAACTCGGCGAATCTAATTTTTGAGAAATTCGCCCATCTCTAATTATATGACATGAAATTCTATTGCTGTGTTATTACAGTGCCATAAAGCTCAGAAATTTTATTGACCTGTAATAAACTATTTTATAAATCCACACAGGTGGATTTTAAAGATATTAAACAAGTGCTTACTATGAATGTAAGTGCTGAGCTAAAATAAAGGCTGTAACATAGTACAAGTATAAGATAAGTTCAGTATATTAAGGGATTTAGGGAAGGAGCTATATATTCAATTACTGCCCCTCTTCACTTTCCATAAACTACAGTACCATTTTTGTTATTTTTAAAGTTGGTCATTGACTATTGGATTCATCCAAAAATAGCAGACAGAAATAAAAAGGAACACTTAGATCTTAGACCCATTAGCTTCTTTAAGGGGAATCTGTCGCCATTTTTTTTTTACTTATTAAAACAAGATATTGATTCATATTCTTTTCTTCTTAGCCATTTTTTATTTTCTGATTGTAGATGCTCAATTCGGTCGTTTATATATGATTGTGGGGACAGCATTCTTGCCTGCACTACTTGAAAAGCATTTAGAGAGATGCCTTACAGCAGCTACATGCACATAGGAGCCTGTAGACTGAATCAGTCCCATTGACTTCTATAGGAGAGTTTTCTAGGCATGCTCTGTGACCTGAGAAGACGTCAGTATGCAAGGAGGGGGAGCTGTGGCTATCTCCTATCCTGAATGGTGGATCCTGTGATATCTATACACACTGGTGTCTCCTTTCAGTGTAATCCTGCTTCTACTGATAATGAGCAGACTACCGAAAATCTCTCTCTCTATAGAGCAGGAAGTGTCAGACTAACATTAGACCTAGTGGCCAAAGACAAAACTTCAGGGCTTACAAATTTAAAAAAAATAAATTGAAAGTGATATGGATAATTGAAAAAAATAACCCAAAATTCTTAAAAAATGTGTTTAACATAAAAACATGAGTTAAACAACAAGTCATTCTTTGATTACACATTAAGTTTAACACATTATATTTTCCACCTTGCCTCTGGTTATAGCCACACTGGTCCCTGATCACATCTAGAGACACTGCACTGTGTTTTCCGGTGCATACAATGCCCTGACCAAAGCTGAAGACTAACCTTGGAGTGAGGAGTATAAGTAAAAGATGGTAGCTGGTCTGAGTCTGAAGTAATCTTTTGTCTTGTTCTGGTCAGGGTCTGCAATTTTCAGTCGAGTCTAGAGTAAACATGTGGTCCGGTTTGGTTAGCTGCACTGTGCCTAAAATGATTTAGTGGTTTAGGGTCTGAAAGTATTTTGACGTTTGTGGTCTGAATTTATTTAGGGATCTTAATTTATCTTATGGTCAGGTTCTGAAAATGTTTAGAAGTTTGGCCTGGGACCTGAGTTTTATATTTTATATTATTACACTCTAGAAATGCATCCAGACCCTTTTTGAACTCGGTTACTGAATTCACCATGACAAGTTCCTCTGGCAGAGAGTTCCACAGTCTCACTGCTCTTACAGTAAAGAATCCCTTTCTATGTTTATGTAGAAACCTTCTCTTCTGTAGGCGTAGAGGATGTTCCCTTGTTTTGGATAAATATTCTTTCTTACATAGGGTACAGTACATCAACATTTTCAGCATTTGTTAAAATCTAGGAAGACAATAGATGTGTGGACTGCACTTCAAAAAAAATCTTACCAGTATTATATACATTAAGTTTAACAAGCTGAACTTGTCATGATGAATTCACTAACAGAGTTCAAAAAGGGTCTAGATGCATTTCTAGAGTGCAATAATATAATAAGTTATAGTGTCTAGGATTCTGGAGAAGGGTCTGGATACATTTCTAGATGTAATAATATAACAAGTTCTAGTGACCAGGATTCTGGAGAAGGGTCTGGATACATTTCTAGATGTAATATAACAAGTTATAGTGACCGGGATTCTAGAGGGGGGTCGTTGATCCAGGGATTTCTTCTGATTGCCGGGTTGAAGTCGGGAAGGAATTTTTTCACTAAAATGAGGACAATTGGCTTCTACCTCATAGGGTTTTTTGTCTTCCTCTGGATCAACACCATAGGGTAATAGGCTGGAATGGATGGACATCTTTTTTTCACCTTACAAACTATGTAACTATATTTAAGGTAGTGGTGATAAGTATGACAAAGCAAAGGAAAATTTCAACCCATCACCAACACCTGATATATAATGCAATGTGTTTACACATTTGCCATAATTTGCCATTGCCATTGCCACTAAAATGAGGACAATTTGCTTCTACCTCATGGGGGTTTTTGTCTTCCTCTGGATCAACACTGTAGTGCAATAGGCTGGAATAGATGGACGTCTTTTTTTTTTCACCTTACAAACTATGTAACTATATTTAAGGGCGTGGTGATGAGTATGACAAAGCAAAGGAAAATTTCAACCCATCACCCAACACCTGATAAATAATGCAATGTGTTTACACATTTGCCATAATTTGCCATTGCCGCAAGTAGAGGTGAGGCAAATTCAGGCTCAAACTGGCTCACAGGGGAGCAGGGAAACCTGTTTGGCCCCTGGGCATGGTAGGCCTGGAGGCAGAGTGCAGTCGTATACAGTATAAGTAGGCTGGGCCCCAAGAATCAACTCCACTGGTGGGCTCCAAAAATCAACCCCATTGGTGAACCCAAAGTATTTGCTCCATTGGTGGACTTCAATAATCAATTACACTGATGGACCCCAAAAATCAACTTCACTGGTGGGCACCAATAATTAAATCCATTGGTGGGACCAAGAATCAACTTTACTGGTGGGTCCCAAAAATCATCTTCACTGGTGGTCCCCAGGAATTCACTCCAGCACTGGGCATATTGTTTTCCAGTGCTTCGCCTGAGATTGCCACAAAATCAGGCAACAATTAGCCACATTTGTAACTTTAAATATAGGTTAATTTTATATGTAAGCTGTAAATTAGTACTAATAAAATGAACATACAATTTGAAAATGGAGTCATTGAATAGATATCACAGACACATTCATTGACTTTGGTCACATTTTTACAAAAAAAAATGTAAAAATAAAAAGTCAGATTCATATAGGAAATACATCTGAAAGAGACTTAGCACATTTTGTCCTGGGAAGTTTCTTAGGACTTCCAGCAGCCACAGAGGTAACACAATCAATCTGCTCCATTACCTCAACTCTCTCTGGACAATTTCTAATATGTTAACCACATCTGTTCTTGCGTCATCGCAGCATTTTTTTCTCATCTTAAATCAGCACTTTGTTTTGACCGTGAACATTAAAACACACGCAAGCTTCCAGCTGCCAGAAATGCATATTTCCTAGGCTGGGCAATTTCACACTTCTTGACTGTGAACATTGAGAGCGGTTGCAGCTCTTATGGATATAAATAGAGGCTTAGTAGTTACATTTCTACAAGTTTTCCTCTGTGACTTTATTATGTACATAATGGGTATTGTCAGGGATGCTTTTAATATATGGGAGGTTTGACACAAAAGACTAGGTGGAAGGGGGCTGACATCTTGGGGGTCTATTAGCTCACATGATCACCATCTCCGGGATAAGCACACAAAAAAATTCTCAGTCCAACACAGTGGATTACATTCTGGCCACAGCCAGCTATATTCTTCATATATTTGACAGATACGTGATAATTTCCACAGTTCTGCAAGTGTTCTTGGTTTGTTCTGGTACACTCTCCCCTTCAGGAAGCCCTTGAGACAAAAAATGAGGAGGTGTTAAATCTGGTGAATGTGGAGATAATCCTGTCAATGAAGAAAACCTGAATGTCAGCCATGCTGCCACATGACATGGGCACGTAGCGCCATCCTGCTGGTAACAAGGGACCGTGACCTCTTTCACTGCCTGAATTTTTTTTTCTGGGACTATTTGTGGGGTCAGGACAAGCCAAGAACACTTGCAGAAATGCAAGAGTGGAAAACAGGTCTGATTTTTCCAGAAACAGCACCACTCATGTCCATACACCTTGTTCAGTATTACAGCTCACCACATTTACTTGAGGAGGGTGGATCAACCTATGGACAAGAGTGGTGTTGTTTGAAGAATGAAGCCATGCTTTTCCAATTTGAAATGCCCCTTTAATTAGCAGAGGTGAAAAAATGTTAACAAAGTATTAAAGTTAAATATGTCTCTTGCCCATGTGTATTGGTCTGGTATTGTAACTCATTCTTATTCAGTTAAAATTCATAAAACAATAATAGCAAAAATAAAGAAAAAATAAGATTTATGAAACAAAAGTTGCAAATAAGTAAACAAAAATGCGTGTTATTATTAGAGATGGACGAATCGATTCTAACGAAGTGGAATTCGTTTAGAATTTTCAGGAAAACTTCGATTCTGAACGAAGTCGAAGTTTGGGGTGATTCGCGGGAACGAAGCGTGCTTTTGATTGCTAAAATGGCTGCGAGCACATGGTGTTACATGGGGCAAAGAACTCTGGGAGGAAGAAGGGCATAGCCTGCATGACGTGCAGAGATGAAGCCAATCAGAGACCGGCGGGATTCTGTGACGTCACCACGCTATATAAGTCCGGGCGCGACGCTGGGAGCTCATACCGCTTTCACTGTACTGATTAGTGAAGGTGCTGCCACAGCTGCTTATGATAGCTGATACTAAAGAACTCATTTTTATACAGCGATTTTTGGGGGGTGTCACAGCTTGTCTCAGAGACTGCTTCCCTTACGTTCTAATTCTGATTTTGTGGGGAATTCGAACTGAAGTCCAGTGTGCGTCCAATTCAGCTGCATATACATTCTAATGCTATCTGCTCACAGCACATTGAATATCCAAGGGTTATCTAAGCCTGTTCCTGTTGTATTGATTTAAAGAAACAGCGTTTTTACAATCCAAATACCACTTAATTTTTGGTTGCTCATTTGTTTTTCGCTATTTAGACCAGGGGTTTTAATTAAGCGTTGTTCTGCTGTTGTGGTCACAAAAGAAAACGTTCTTTTTCACTGCCAAAAAAGAAATTTTTGCCTGTAGCATAATTCACAACCGAAGGTTAATTACAAGTTTTCTGTTGTTCTGTACCTTAAAATACACGCCATTTTAACACGCTACAAAGCTGGTAATTTTTGGTTGCTCATTTCTTTTGCGCAATTTAGCTCCAGGGGTTAATTAAGCGTTGTTCTGCTGTTGTGGTCACTAAAAGAAATGTTCTTTTTCACTGCCAAAAAAGAAATTTTGCCTGTAGCCTAATTCACAACCGAAGGTAAATTACAAGTTTTTCTGTTGTTCTGTACCGTACCATACTGTACACGCCATTTTAACATGCTACAAAGCTGGTAATTTTTGGTTGCTCATTTCTTTTGTGCAATTAAGATCCAGGGGTTAATTAAGCGTTGTTTTTCTGTTGTGGTCACTGTTTGTGCTTTTATATGAGCATACCAAGACTGGTGATGAGGACAGCAGTGACGATGAAACACAAATCGATGATGATGTAGCCAAACCGCATTTGGGGAGCCTGGGTAAAGCAAGGGCTTCATCATCGTCAGGAGAAGAGGGCGTCACCCTTGCGGCAGCAGGGGGCGCAGCCAGCAAGTGGGTGGTGTGGCCTGATCAGCAGGGTAGCAGCAGTGTGAGTCGGGAGCCAAGCAGCCACGGTATAGAAAACCCGCTTCGCAGGTCCAAGAAAGTAGCGGCACAGGGGCTCAGCGAGGCAGCGGCGGCAGTAGTCACTCAGTTGGGAGCGTTGGCGGTAAAATCAAATACTCGGCGGTGTGGCAGTTCTTTGCTAAGACACCGGGGGAGCCGAATATGTAGAATCTGTGGGCAGAAAGTGAAGCGTGGCCAGGGAGCTAACGTTGGCACCACGGCCCTGCGTCAACACATGCAGCGTCACCATCCGGGTGGCCTGGGAGAAACGTGGCTCAGATGTGGTGGTCCATCCTGCCGCCCCCAGGCAAAGCAGCAGCAGCGCCAGGGGCATGCATGCCTTTTGCAGCCAGTAAAAGGCTCCACCACCTCTGCAGAAGGGAGCTGTTTCTCTTTGCCATCGTCTCCCGGTCCAGATGCTCCTGCTCCTCGCTACTAAAGGCGCCCAGCAGTCGTTCAGCGAGGCGATTGCAAAAGACAACAGTATGCGTCCAACCATCCTAAGGTGCAGAAGCTGACCGTGCTCCTGTCCAAGTTGTTGGTACTGCAGTCCCTCCCTTTCCAAACAGTGGACTCTGCACCATTCAGAGAACTAATGGCTTGTGCCGAGCCGAGATGGAGAGTTCCAAGCCGTAATTTCTTTCCAAAAAGGCAGTTCCAGCACTTCATAAATATGTAAAAACGAAGGGGGGCCAGTCCCTTTAGCTTATCGGTTTGTTCCAAGGTGCACAGCAGCACGGATGTCTGGAGCTGTAACTACGGTCAGGGCTAGTACATGTCCTTTACGGCCCACTGGGTGAATGTGCTTTTTTTTCCCAGGCACAAACCCCAACTTGGACAGGAGACGCCGCTTTCTCCTCCACGTGTCAAAAATGCGGCTCCTTCGCCAATGTCCGCCTCCTCCTCCACCACCACCGCCCCCATCTCAGCCTCCACAATTACTGCTCCATCATACCACATGTGTTTGGCACAGCGGTGTCACAAAGTTCTACACCTGGCTTGCCTCGGCGAACGAAGTCACACAGGGGTGGAACTGCTCCGCGTCATGCAGCAAAAAATTTGATGTGTGGCTTTCTCCGCAAAAAAACTGCAAATCGGAATCAAAGGTGACGGACAATGGAGTAACATGGTGTCCACGCTGCACCGATGAGGATGGTCCATGCACCTGCATTGCGCATGTGTTCATCTGGTTGTGAAAAGGTTCCTGAAGTCTTCCACCGATCTTCAGAAGATGCTGAAAATGGCCAGTAAACTGTGCATGCACTACATCCATTCCTACAAAGCCAGGAACACCCTCCTCGAGTTGCAGCGGCAGAACGGCCTCCCCCAACACACTCTGATATGCGATGTTTCCACCCGTTGGAATTCCCAGCCTGCACATGTTGGACCGACTGTATGAACAGAGAAAGGCCATAAACGATTTTTTGATGATCCAGGTGGACAGGAGTACTCCCCTGTGTAACTTTGATGTCAGCCAGTGGCAGCGCATGCGTGACACCTGCCGTTTGTTGAGGCCATTCGAGGAGGCGACGTTATTTGTCAGTCGCCAGGAACTACGGATGAATAACGTCATTCCACTGCTTCATGTCCTGGAACAGATGCTGAAAAATCTGTCTGGGCAGGGGAGTGGAGACGTGGCGACTACATCTCGTGGCCACATGAGTCCAGTGGGGACTGAAATGGAGGAGGAGGCGGACATTGGAGCAGAAGCATTGTCTGGTGAAATGAGGGATTTTCTACCCCGGTGACAAGAGAGGAGGACAGGAGCAGCTGGAGGAGGTAGATGGAGATGAGGAAGACGAGGGAATGACCCGCAAGCAACCCTGGCAGTATACAGTGGAGATGGAGGCAGGGAGCCCCTCGGAGTCACTTGGGCAGATGGGCCCCCAGCTGCTGATTTGCCTGGCTAGTAACAGACAAATAGTTCACCATCCGGCAGGGGATGACTTCTGGCTCTCCACCCTATTGGCCCTTTGCTACCGGTCCAAATGGAGCCTTTTTCCCAGCTGTTGAGAGGGAGGACAAACTCAAATTTCTATAGGGGAAAACCTCCGTAGGGCATTGGCCGCTGCCTATGTGCGGCATCGTCCCCTCTGACAGGTCTGACCCGGGGGTTCTTCAGCGCTCACGTACTACGCCGCGGCTGCTGGGGGAAGGTGCGGGGGGTTAGGAGCAGTACCCACTCCCACAAAAACCCCTAAGTCTGGAGTCATGAGGGCACTTCCTTCACCCCCTAGTGAGGGGGGGCAGCGCCAGCAGCGCAGGCCGGGCAGCCCTGAACCAACGGGGTGGCCTATTTGGGACACACTTCCACCCCAGTAGAAGACCATTTGGCTGCCCATATTGGGGATGTGGGGCCCGCAATTGCCGAGTTTGATGGAGAAGCTGTCCTCCCCCAGTTGGGAATCGAAAAAGGGTGTTTCATGCGGTGGGGGGCCATCGTTTCCCCAAGGAGAACCCCCCTTTTCCAGGGAAAAATTTGGAACGACTGACCTTTTCAAGATGAACACGTGGATCAGCCCCGGATTCCTTCCCAATGCCTTTTGGCGCAGACTACACAACATGACGCCCCCCAAAAAATGTAAAATAGTCTGGGTTCAAACTACCTGCCTCCCACTATTTGAAGCCGCCACCCGCCTATGCCACACATCTGCCGTTTCTCCCTCGCCCCCCAACCATCTTTTCCAGGACGGTAAATTTTCCCCCCACCTCCACACTCGTATTTTTGCACTCTCTGACCCATGCGGCGGCCGTCACCCCCACTCTCTTCATTGTGCCACTCTCTGACCCCATGCGCGCTGCCCTCACCCCCCCTCTCTGTCATTGTGCCACTCTGTGGCTACACTTTTTTTTGCCACCTCCAGAATGTATTGTGGCCAGTCTACCTATGCTGCGCCCTGCCGTCACCCTCCACTCTCTTTTATTGTGCCACTCTTTGCCTACCCTGTTTTGCCCCCTCCATAATGTCATTTGCCACCTTGACCTCTGCTGCTGCTGCTTTGATGCCGTCAATCCACACTTGCATTGTACAGTCTCACCCCTTTCTGCTGTGGCCATTGCCCGGGCCCCCCCCCCTGTTAATGTGCCCCCTCTCTGACCTCATGCTGCTCTGTGGGTGCAGCCGGACCACACACTTGTATTGGGCTACTGTTGCCTCATGCTGCTGTGGCGCTGCCATGCCCCCCACACTCGTCATTTTCCACTCGTGGGCCCACTACTGTTTTTTGCCATTCCAAATTCCCAATTGTGCCCCTGCTGACCTAGCGCGCTGTGGCTGCTGCTGTAACCTCCACCCTTTTATTGTGCCACTCTGTGGCCTACTCCTTTTTTGCCAAACCCCCAGAATGTTTTTTGTGCCATTGTCTGACCTCAGCTGCGCCACTCCCCCACTCTCTGTCATTGTGCCACCGTGGCCTACTCCCGTTTTTGCCCCTCCAGAATGTCATTGTGCAAGTCTGACCTATCGCTCTGTGATGCTGCCGTGACCCACACACTGTGAGGTGCCACTGTCTGATTCTGTGCTGCTGTGGCTGCTGTTGTGGCCTCCCCACTCTGCTTTTTGCCACCCTTGGGTACTACGTTTTTTTTCCACCTCCCAAATTTTCATTGTGCCACTGTCTGACCTCATGCGCTGCTTGGCTGCTGCCGTAACCTCCAACTGTGTCTTGTGACAGTCTCTGACCTCATGCTGTGCTGTGGCCATTGCCGGCCCTCCACACTGTGTCATTTGGCCCCCTCTCTGACCCATGGCTGCTGTGACTGCAGCCGTGACCTACACACTGTTCATTGGGCTACTGTCTGACCTCATGCCTGCGTGGCTGCTGCGTGCCCCACACTCTGTCTTGTGCCACTTGTGGCTACTACTGTTTTGCATCTCCAGAAGTCATTGTGCCCTTTGACCTATGTGTGCTGTGGGGGCTGTAACCTCCACACTCTGCATTGTGCCCTCTGGGCCTACCCCTTTTTTTCCCACCTCCAGAATTTTATTGTGCCATTGTCTGACCTCAGCTCTGCCACCGCACCCCCATTCTGCTTTGTGCCCTCTGGGGCCCTATCCTTTTTTGACCTAGAAGTATTTCCCTGTTGCCTCATGCTGCTGTTGGATGCTGCCTGACCTCCCCTGTGTCAGTGTGCCACTGTCTGATCTATCTGCTCTGGGGCTGCTGTTGTGCCCTCCACACTCTGTCATTGTGCCCATTGGGGCCTAACTTTTTTTGCCCCCTCAGAATGTATTGTGCCCTGTCTGACCTCATGCTGCTGCTGTGGTGCTGCCAAACCCCCACACTGTGTTATTGTGCCCCCTCTGGGGCCTACTCTGTTTTTTGCCCCCCCAATTGTCTTGTGCCCTTTCTGTTTTCATGTGTGTGGTGTGCCTTCACCTCCACACTCTGTCACTATGTTGCCACTGACTTAGCTTTTTTTTTTCCCAGCTTTCGCGGCATGCTTTAAGGCTACTTTTCCCCCTTATTTTTTTGGTCTTTTTTTTCCCCCTTTTTAAATGCCCGGGAAAAATTTTACGTAAAGGGATTCTAAAAACGGCGGCAGCATCTGCGTGTTACAAAAAAAACAAACTTGTATGAAGCCCAAACCCAAAGTCCCTCTGCTTTTTTAAGCAGGGCCCAAAATTGTTCTACAGCCCTTGCGGCTCGTGCAGCCTGGAAATAGTTTTTTTTTTAACCATTCCCCCCGAAGAATTGGGACCGAAACGTTTTTGTGGGAAAAATTCGGGAAGTACCGAATCGAATTTTTGAGAAATTCGCCCATCTCTAGTTATTATGTAAGGTATCAGTTATGTTACTGACAGAATCATGAATGATAAAAAATTTCTTTTACATACCACCTGTAATAAAAAATTTAAAAGTGATGCTATTTAAATGTTTAATAAAGGGGAAATTCAAAGACAAGTAAAATATCTTTAAAATCTTCAAACCTGCTGTTGAAAGTACATGCTTATTGCATGTGGATTTAAAGGAGATTTTCGGATCTGGTTTTCCACAGTCCAATTCATGCTGATCGGTTTTTGGGGATGGGTCCCTGGGGTTAAAAACTTATGAAAACTCGTACAAATGTTTGGGACTCATATTGCATGAGGTTTATAGCCATCCCCATTGACATCAATAGTAAATTTCCATGTGCTTTCCAATGAGAATATGACCAAGGAATGAGCATGTTCAAAAAAATTTTTTTAACTGTGCGTTGGTTTTGAAAACCACACGCCGAAAATACACGTTGTATAAACTACATCATGTGTTTTCTATTGAGGTCAATGAAAATCATTTTCTTTTAGTTTACACAGTATTTCAACTCAAAATCCATGTGGAATCTGACTAGAAATCCTTATCGTTTGGACAGAGCCCAAAAGTGCAAGCAAAGCCTTATACGATTTTGACAATAGAAATGGTTGCGCACAGATACACCTAAGCAAAAAAAATTTTAAATGGCAAAAATTCTTTTTTATGGGGCAGGGAAAGCATTAAAGTGCTTTCAAAGTGGTCCACCCCCTAGTCCTTTTTAAACCAAGTCCATAAAAATACAGGGTGCCATTACCATTGTGTCCTGGTTCTCACTGCAATAGAGATTACTACAACCTGACATGGGAGCAGTCATTAACCACATGCCTCCCTGATTTCAGTCCTAGGTGTCTAAGTTTATCCCAGCTTCTCCATCTTTACTTTCCATCCAGACTGCTCCAACAAAAACATCTCTCCTGACAACTGAGTGACCTGAGCCAAGCACTTGACAGTACCCCATATTGGGCTTAGTCTGAACTAGAATCTTTCCAATTTTCTGTCCAACAGAAATATACTGAAATATGTTCCAAGTATCTACTACACCTCCAGAAAATTAATATTTTCTGAAGTAAATTCCAGCCTGGACTTGGTTAGAGCTGTAGATGTTGTCAATTTAGTTTTCGCAAAGACTTAGAATGTTGGGATACATATATATAGTCTAAATAAACAGGGTGGTTATAAATGGAACATACTCCTATAAGGTCATAGTTACTATTAGGATACCAAGTATTGGTGCCCCTTCCTCTTAATATATTTAGTAATGACCTTTTAGACAGCTTACTTAGTGTTTCTTCAATATTTGCCAAAGATACAATTCAAGGTAGTCGACACACAAGAGAATAATATAGTATTACAGAGGTATTTGGCGAAGTTGTGAGGTTTCAATGGCAAGTGAAATGTCATTTAGATAAATGTAAGGTTGTGTATTTGGGACAAGGAAACAAAATGCACAATTATGTACTAAATAATATAATATTAGATAAAACTATACCAGTGGTGAATGCCAGGCAGTTCCTGCCGAGATATATAAAATCATGGGAAGCATCAGAAGAGCAATAAATACATAGTTTTACTTAAATTCAAACCTCTGTGGGGGATACATATGGAATATTGTGTACAGTTTTGGGCACCAGTATATAAAAATGACAAGCCAGAGCTAGAGTTGGTACAGAGGAGGGTCAGATAGGGAAATTAGTGGATTGCAGTTGTTGATACTTAGGTTGCTTTCACACGGTGCGTTTTTGATGCGTTTTTAATGCATTTTTTTAATGCATCTTTTGTGCAGGAAGGCACAGCAATTAATGCTGTACATTGCTGCACAAAAATCGCTGTAAATTCGCGGTAAAATAGCGGTAATTACCACGATTTTTGACGCAATTTTTGTGCAGCAAAAAACGCACCGTGTGAAAGCACCCTTAGGGTTATTCAGCTTAGAAAAAAGATGGTTTGGGGTAATTTTGTTACCATGTACAAATATGTGAAAGGACAGCTCAGAGATCTCTTGAGTGATTCTTTTACCTTTAGGCCTGCAACCATGACAATGGGGCATCCTCTACGTCTAGAGGAAAGAAAGTTTAACTATCATCACAGACGGAGATTCTTTATTTTAAGAGCAGTGAGAATATAAGGCTCACTGTCACAAGAGATTGAGATGGTGGAATCATTGAAAAAGTTCAAGAGGAACTGAGATGACTAGGAAATAGGTACTGGAATCTATTGATGGGACGTTGACACAAGTATTTATTGTGATTCCCATATTGGAGTCAGAAAGGAATTTTTCCTTGAGTACGGGGCAATTGGTACCTGCCCTGTAGGTATTTTCCCTTGCTCTAGGTCAATATTTTGTGTTCATAGGTTGAACTTGATGGACCTGTGTCTTATTTGTAACCTTATCACTGATGTAACAACTATGATATTACTTCTAATTTTCTGCCCAACTAGTTTCAGATTGTGCTTCTGTATTCTTGTATTCTGTTTCGTATTAAAGTACTTCCCTGAATCTTATTTAAACCTTTAAAATGTTTAAATGGAGCCTCTCACATTGAACTGCTATCTGATCTGCAGGGAGCATATTATAGAGCGGGACGAGCTGTGGAGATTAATATAGTGCTTTATGGGGAAAGATTCAGCAGAAAGTGTTATTTATTTATTTATTTATTTATTTATTTATTTATTTATTTAATTTTATTTATTTATTTATTTGTGTTTCTACCTATTCTGGGTTAAGGAGTCCAGTAGGCAGTCTTATGATTAACAGCTATTTCTGTATGCACACACATATATGGAACACTGTTCCACTGGACTCCTTAACCCAGAATGAGCAAAATTTTAAATAAATAGATTAAGGGGGACATGTATGAAAACTGTCTAGGTCTAAGACTTTCTTTGTTGCCCATAGCAACCAATCAGAGCTCCCCTTTCATTTTTTCAAAGCACTATATGAAATGAAAGTGGAGCGTTGATTGCTATGGGCAACAAAGAAAGTCTGTGGCCCTAAATATTCTGCTAAATCTTTCCCTAGAAAGCTGTATACCAATCTGCTTAGCTCCTCCTGCTCTATAATATGCTGCATGCAGATCAGATAACATGTTTAATGGGACAAGTTCCCTTTAAAGGTTTTGATCATTCCCCCTTCCCTTCTATCCTGTTTATACAAATTAAGTTTCTCCTGCTGCAAGAACTCCATCTGGCAAGAACAAACCAACTCAAGCTCATCCAACCTGAATGTGGCCAACAAAAGGCCAACAAAAAAGCAATCTTGAGCAACCATATTTCATAATCCAATGCATACTTGTGCTTGACTCAAGTGGTCTAATATCTAAAGTGACTACATTCTTGCCTTATACTCCTGTACCACTCTACCCGTATCGTTGGCTGCCACCGCGAGGACCTATGTCGGGGGTAGCGACCTACAGGTTTCCCGCAGCAAAGTCCAATTGACCTGTGGTGGGATCCAGTGAAGACCGGGATGCCCCTCAGACTCCATTTCTTGGCCAAGGTTATTCCAACCCTTTAAGGATCACTTTACAAAAGACCTTGAAGGCGATACACAGATGCATAATACCACACTAGATGAAACAGTTAGTAAGGTCCGATTTCTTTGGGACTTTCATTAAGATGCTCTGTTTCCAGTCAGCCAGCCATTTTTACTAACGACCCTATCTCATCTTTGAGTATCTCTACGGGATTCCAATCAGTCAATGGTGCTTTGTTGGGGTTCATTATCTTGATTGCCATTTTAATTTAATTCAGCAATGGTGCTTTGGAATTGACATGATTAATGCACTGTGAAATGATAGTCAAATAGTCAACTCACCTGACCTGCTCGCTTATGTGTGAGACATCAATCTTGGGTGCAGTGCCCAGAAGAATCAGAGAAATTCAGCTGATTAGCAAAGCTGCATTTAAACATAAAAAAAAACAGCATTCACGCACAATTTTCCAGGACATGAAAAAAGTATAAAAATACTACTATTTATTCATACTTTAAAAAAAAAATACTGCTATTTATTCATACTTGTTTTAAAAAAGTACAGGTGTACACTCCAAAAACACAAGGTTTTTCACCGAAATGCATCAGTGTGATGATGCTTTGTGTTTTTGGAGTATAAATCTGTAATTATTTTTAAAACAAGTATGAATAAATTGTAGTATTTTTATACTATATTCTTGCCCTGGACTAGTGTTGAGCTGAACCGTTTGGAAAATGGTTAGTTCGGCACGAACTTTACGTTTTTTCCGAACCTGAGCTGAACCAAATTTTTTGCCACAAGTTCAGTAAAAAGTTTGGGTTTGGAACAGGCATTCGGTGGCTTTTTCAGCTGCTTCCTTCCGTTTTTGTGACCAGCAAATCAGTGCAGAGCACAGAGGGGGGAACACAAACATCACCAGTGAGGGTGTAGGGATCTCATTGGCTAAAATCACATGACCGTCTTATGTGTATGTCACTGTATTTCTTGTTGAATGCCATTTCCACCTTACTCTCTGTAGTGAACACACTACTGTCTTTGTCTGCTGGTTTGCCAGCAGGTAGAAATACCATTTAATAGCAATGTAACACAGGAAAATCTGCTCGTGAGATTACTCAGGGGTGGGGCAGCTAGCTTAGGGAATTATACACAGTAATAGTTAGGAAGTTAGGTAGTTTTGTATAGATATTCCATAGAAAAAATTCTGTTTATAATCTATTTGCCCGTTGCTAAGTATAGGCATTTACGACCGCTTGATTTGCTGTAAGAGTTCTTCCATACGACCCCATTTCACCGATATTGCATAGAAAAAATTTCTGTTTATAATCCTATTTGTCAGTTGCAAAGTATATGCATTTAAGAACACTGTTGATTTGCTGTCTTTGGAGTTCAATTCTTCAATAAGAGACTGTGGACAAATGTTGACTTTTTTAATATGTATCCTATTTGTCCTATTTAAATAAATCTTGTTTTAAATAGTCATTTCTTCTTGCTAATTTTATTTAGTGTCCGAAAGGTAACTTTTGATGCTTTTGAGGTTGTGGTGCTGTAAGAGACAGCGATAGTCAATGTTCTATTCTCAAAAATCTTGTTTCACATACTCATTTCTTCTTGTTAATTTTATTCTGAGTGTCCATAAGGTCATTTTTGCTGGTTTTGGGGTCAAGCCACTGTAAAAGACACCGTTAGTAAATGTCCTATTGAAAAAAAACTTATTTCACATACTCATTTCATCTTGCTAATCTTATTCTGAGTGTCCATAAGGTCATTTTTGCTGGTTTTGGGGTCAGGCTACTATAAAAGTGCTGCCAGGGGTGCCAGTAGGGCAGCACTCCTGTCAGTGGCCCTAATCAAAAAGGGGCCCAGTGATGTGTTAAAAATAGGAACTAGTAATGGGTGGGGGCCCCATTTGATTTAGCTGCATGGAGCCCTGAAACGGTTAATAGATGACTGACGACAACCCTGCCTACCGCTGCACCCTCTAAAACTACGGCACTGTCAGCTGAGCCTCCATGTTTCCCATTGGGATGTTCTTGCTGCCACCACATATATGACATGTTCTTGGGCCCTGGTGCAAAAAGTGATAGGGAGCTTGTGCCAGTTACCATGTGCCATTTCCAATACAGGTGTCTTCTTATGTGTCAAAGGGGCCCCGTGGCAGCTGCTACCGCTGCACCTCCTATAGCTACGCAGTCCTCATCTTTTCAGTTAGCCATTAAAAGGAATGAATTATTTTAACCTGTGAATTTTTTTCTGTGACTCCTTACGCTAGAATTTTCTTCACTAATTTCTCCACGTATCCATTTTATGTTATGGATGCTAATTGCAGCTTCTCCTCACCTGTATGGGTATAAAAATTTATCAGAACATCTTCTCCCATTGATTTTAATGGGGTTCGAAGTCCAGTTCAAGTTCGACTCGAACTTCAAACCGAACTTCTCAAACTTCGAGCTTCTACTCGAACTTTTTAGGCTTCGCTCATCACTAACCTGGACAATTGTGTGTGGATGCCGGTTCTTCTATGATTAATGTACTGTGTCCTAGGCAGGTCATGCTGGACAATTTGTCCTTGATGATTTTTTGAGACTTGCAAGAGTGGCTCATGGTATTCAAAATATAGTTCAAGCTGGTCAGCAGAATAAATGAGCAACTTCATTTCACCTTCATTGGCTAAGGAATTCATACAAGCTCTCTTATCCCATCCACAAAAGCATTTCACTGCCTTCTCCAGCTCTACATACATTTGACAGTCTCTTTGCTTCGCCACAGTTTTATCAGATTCCATATCTGCCTTTGTCTCTTTTCACTCTTCAACCTTCTTCCATGATGCTCTCCAAGAGTATTTTCTCAAGTCACAATACCGGGTGATTTTGATGGCCATCCATTACTACTCAATTGTTACTTCAGTGAGAACCTCCAAAGAAGCTCTGGCTGAGCTGCTAGCACTGAGTGGTAAATGGAGTGGAGTCAACAAACCAGAGTTTTTGTGTTCAATGTGATTGTGTGGATCGTGTGAGTGGCTACATTTAGATTGTAGCAAGATTGTTTTCTCTTGCAGTTTGTGTTAGAACTACTGACACAGTTTAAAGACCATTTTTCATGTCTGCTGTGTACCTAATTGGGGCAGAGAACTCTTCTCAGGTGCTTAAATTCCACTCCAGAACTCTTCTGAGCATGCTCTGACTGAGCTGCCTGCATAGAGTGGTAGAGTGGAATTAACAAACCAGGGTTAAAAACAGGAGTGAAAAAACGGTAAGTAAACAAGCTTATTTTTTTAAATCTTCATTGCTGTTGTAATGGGATAATGGACAGCATGACTGACAATGTTCTTCAGTGCACAGTCACCATAATGGACCACCTCCTGAGGCCAGCAGTTCCAGGGTAAATACCAACTCCACTGTGACAATGTTGAGCCTGTTGTCTAATCTAGAAGCTCGCATTAGAGATCTGGAGGAGCAGATTGCAACACTGAGGGTGAATGACAATTATGAGAGGAAATTGCTTCACACTGAGCAAGCAATTAGTTGGTTAAATGTTGGGGGTTGAATAATAGATCACCAGGACGAGCCATGTAACTGGGTTAATGAAGTTAGGGGGAGTTCTAGGAGTACCAGAAAAAGGAAGACCACTTCTGCTCTTGAGCTTCTATCTAAATTGCAAAGTTGTGTTATAATGCTGGGGCATCAGTCTCAGAAATGTCAACCCTGGTGGACACTGCTCTTTCTTGCAGCCTGTAGAACAGCCCAACTAGTAGTTGGAGGGAAAAGTAATGAAGATAGGAAAAGACAGTTAATGGTTATAGGGGATTCTATAATCAGTCAGATTAAACTATTTGTCACCAAGACCAACTCAACTGGATGGTTTGCTTTCTCCCTGGTACCAAAGTTTGGCAAGTGGTGAAACGGGTGGATAAATTACTGGGAGGGGCTGGTGATGGCCCAGCTGTCAAGGTTTATGTTGGAAACAATGACAAAATGCATACTTCCCCACTTTTAGAGATTGAAAAGAGGGACACATCAGGCCCCATCTCTAATCACACCCAAACACATGACATCACATCAGGCCACACCTCTGGTATCACCAAAACCAAAGGCGTTACACCAGGACACACCTCTAGCCACATCCCACTTAACAGAATTATGCTCTGCTCCAACCAGCAGACCAGCGACTACACAACTTCGCCATTTCTATGATCTGTAAATATGTATTTATATAAAGTAATATACTGGTAATGTATAAAAAAGAAATGCCATAGCAAATAGCTGTAAAGACAATGTGCCTATGGATGCATACCTCTATAATAAATTGTAACGTACAGTGACCACATAACACTTTATACAGGGAGCAAATATCACCATACTGTTACTGACTAAAATCCAAGACTGATCTTACATCAATGATACCAACTATACAAAGCATCAAATAATAACGCCACACCATGGCCACATATCACCACCATATAGTGACTTAATAATATCACCACATAGTTACTGAATAATACCACAACACCCTGACTACATGTAACTATCACATTGTGCATGTATAATACCACAACACCATGACCACATTTCACTACCACATAGTGACTGAGTAATACCAACACATAATAACTAAATAATACCACCACATAATGATTGAATAATACCGCAACAACATGACCACATATCACCACCAGATACAGACTAAATAATACCACAACATATCACCATCACCTAGTGACTGAATACTATCACCACATCATGACCTAATTAAACCACCACACAGTGACTAAATAATACCACCACACCATGACAACATATAACGACCACATTATTCCTGAATAATACTGTAACATCAAGACCACATATCACGATCACATAGTGAATGAATAATACCACCACACCATGACCACATATCATCACCACATATTGACTAAATAATACCACTACATAGTGACTGAATAATGCCAAAACACAATGACCTCATATAACCACCACATAGTGACTGAATAATACCACCACACCATGACAACATATAACGACACATTTATTATTTACCTGATAATACTGTAAACTCTTTCAAACCACATATCACGATCACATAGTGAATGAATAATACCACCACACCATGACCACATATCATCACCACATAGTGGCTGAATAATACCACTACATAGTGACTGAATAATACCACAAACAATGACCACATATCACTGCCACATAGAGAGTGAATAATACCACCACATAACACCACCACATAGTGACTGAATAATACCACCACATCACAACCTCATATCAAATCACCTACGCCACATAGTGAACTGAAAAATAATCCCCACATAGTTAGAACCATGAACCTCATAAACCAGACGAGCACATTAATTCTCTTGAATAATACTGTAACATCAAAGCCACATATCACGATCACATAGTGAATGAATAATACCACCACACCATGACCACATATCATCACCACATAGTGGCTGAATAATACCACTACATAGTGACTGAATAATACCACAACACAATGACCCCATATCACTGCCAAATAGAGAGTGAATAATACCACCACATATCACCACCACATAGTGACTGAATAATACCACCAAATCACAACCTCTTATCACCACCACATAGTGACTGAAAAATACCCCTACACCATGACCTCATATCACCACCCCATAGTAACTGAATAATAGCACAACATCATGACCACATTTCACCACCATGTAATGACTGAATGATACCACAAGACCATGGCCTTATATCACCAGCATATAGTGACTGAATAATGGGAAGCTGGTCACTAGGGATCAAGAAAGACAGAGCTACTAAATAGGTTCTTTAGCTTTGTGTATACAAGGGAAGAGAAAGTACCTGATGTGGTGATGCTAGAGCTGATGTGGGCGGAATCACTGATGATATAGGTGGGGTCACTGCTGATATAAGTGGTGTCAGTGCTGAAGTTAGCAGGACAAGAGCGGATGTAGGTTGTGCCAGTACTGTTAATACATCAAATGATATAATAAATTGGCTGAGTGTAGAAATAGTTTTCAAGCCAGTTAAAATAAACTTAATGTAACAAGGATTCAGTGCCCCAGATAGCTTTACACCCAGAAAGATCTATAAAGAGCTCATCTCAGTTATTTCTCTGCCCATGTACATGAGATTCTCTGGTGACTGGTTTAGTGCCTGGAGACAGGCACAAGACAACTGTGGTTCCCATCTTCAAAAAGGGCTCTAGGTCTTGCTCAGGTAATTATAGACCCGTAGGTTTAACATCTATTGTGGGAAAACTGATTTGATGACTCATAAGGCAAAATAATACAAGAATATGTGACTGATTATATACATTATATAATGAATGCCTTAGCATGGAATCTTACACTAAGGACAGAAGCTGTCAAACCATTCTGATCTGTTTTTTTATGAAGAGATGAGTAGACGTCTGGATAGCAGGGCACATGTGAATATAGTGTTTTTAGACTTATAGTATATATAAGAATATAGAATATAGTGTTTTAGACTGCAAAGTTTGACATGGTCCCTTATAAGCGTCTATTGGGTAAATTAAAGTCTATTGTGTTAGAAATAATAGTGTATAATTAGTTTAATAACTGGCTATCGGATCATACTCAAAGAGTGGTGGTAAATGATTCCTACTCTGAATGGTCCCCTACTGGATCCTCTTAAGTTCAATGCATTTATTAATGATATTGGGGACGGTATTAAAATCACTGTTTCTATTTTTTCAGATGATACTGAGTTATGTACTGTATTGCAATCCATGGAAGATGTTCATAAATTGCAAGCAGACCTGGACACACTAAGGGCAACATGTCCAATAGACTGCATAATTTCTTTTGGTGTCTTTTGGCACTAAAAACTGTTGACCTGCCCTATCCTCTATATAAATGACTGTAATACACCAAAACTAGGTATTACCACCCAGTCACGACACATTTGAATGCGCCCTTAAGTAGGCGCATCAAATATGCTAGCAGTGCTATGCGCCTAAATTATGCTATGCACCTAGTTTAGATGCCAGATTTTTGACATGTTCATTCATCCAGGTGCATTATACACTCATTTAATGCACCTCAAAACTGGCGTGACTGTGACATGTCACCCAAAGTATTTGGGCTTCCACTTGGCAAATGAGGTTCAATGTGGATAAATGTAAAGTTCTCCATCTGGGTACTAATAATGTGCAGGCATCATACATCCTATGGGGGGTGAAAAACTGTGAAAATCGCTTGTTGAGAAGGATCTGGGCGGAATATAGGCTACAGCACAGCATACAGTGTCAATCAGCTGCCTCTAAGGCCAGCAGGATAGTGGCGTGTATTCAAAGAGGTATGGACTCACTGGATAGATAGGGATGTAATATTATGCTGTTCAGTTCTGGCACAGTTTATAAAAGGATGTAAGTTGAGCAAGAAAAAAGCTCAAATACCCAGAAACTATACTAATAAACTGCATCTTATGCTATGACAATAGCCCTAAAAAATCTGGGACTTGTTAGGTTTTTTTAGGGCTATTGTCATAGGTATTAGGTTCCGTACGGGAACGCCCTTATTGGGGCGGCAAATCCCGAATCATGCTAGGGTTCTGTAGAGGAGTTATAGGGCAATTTAGGGTCAGACAACAGCTTTTTTCATATAATTATGTTTGTTTGTATTATTGGGTAGGTTTTTGCTATCCCCACCCCCCCCCCCCCTATCCCTTTTTATCTAGGCCTGTAGCTTCCTACTTCCAAGGATCATGCCTTCAGCCAACGACTTGATAAATCCAATACAACTTCAATGATCCTACCCTAGCATAAAATCAGGGTATTTTCGGCTAGAAATTTAAATAAGCACAGCAAATAAAATAGCGTTATAACTAAAGGCATTTCAAACCAGACTTGGTTCTTGGTTACAGCTAATCCAACATCCACTACACGAATAGTTTAAAAACATCTTAGAACCAATCATTGAGTTTGTTAGGAATTACGTCATTTAGAGAACAATTATGCAAATAAGCCTAAAGTCGCCTGTATAGGAAAAATCATTATGCAAGGTTATCCTCTAAAAGAAAGAAGTAAATCCATCAAAGATATAGTATTAAATATATTAAATGTTATACCTGAATAGTGATCTTAATAGTAATACAAAAGATCACTATGGTAGTTCAGACCTGTCGGAGATCTCACATCTAAATTAAGTATCCAGTATTCTTCTCACTTTCTCACTGCTTTTAGCCAGTCTCCACCTCGTGCCGGAAGATTATCTCTCTATCTCATAAAATTTAAACAGGTCTACTTTTGCTGCATGTTGTTCAACAAAGTGTCTCACCGCTCCTGATGTATATATATGTTTATTTTTTATGCCGGCTCTATGCTCCGATATACGGGTTTTGATTTTGCGGATAGTATTACCCACGTTGCATTGTTTAGATTTTATCATATAAATCGTGATGTGTGCCCTAATTTATAAATGTTTTAATAGGGAAGTTTTTTGTTTCATCTGCAATTGAGAAATTAGATGTTTTAGTTGCAAATTGATATACATTACAACGCTAACCCCCGCAACAATAATAACCTGTTCTTTGGTCCCATTTTTGTACTGAAGATACTGGGGGAAATATCATTTCTAATGGTTTTCCCACGTTTTGGAACACATTGAATCCCTCTGTCTAGAATCTTAGCCAAAATAGGATCTTGTCTAAGGATTGGAAGATTTCACTATATTCTGTAGAGAACATTAATTTATTTCATATTTTGTTTTTTTTTCATTATTGTTATTTTTTACCAATAACTTTACTGTGTCTTATTACAGGTTTTTTGATTAGCTTTTCCAGTAATTTTTGCGGATACCCATGTTCCCTGAGACTCCTATTCACCATAACCTTCCCTTTCTTAAAAACCTCAATTAATGTAAACGCCCTTCTTGCCCAAGTATATTCACCTAGAGGAATAGCAGCAATAGGTTTTAGTGAATGGCAGCTACTCACTTTTAAGATTGAATTGCCAGTATTTGGTTTCTGATATAGGGTGGTTATGACACTGTGTTCGGTAACATCTCCTCTAAGATGTACATCCAAGACGGGAATATCATGTGATTCCAATTACCTGTAAGACGTAAGTTACAGTGATTACTGTTTAGGTAATCAAAGAAATCCTGTATGGACGCCACATTGTGACCCCAAACAATCAGGAGGTCATTGATGTAGCGCCCATACAATAGAATATCCTGCAGAAAGGGATGAAATCATGCAAGCACGTGGTGGCCAATGGCTAAACACATTTGCTGGTAGAAAGATTATATTATTGGCAAAATAGGGAGCTCAATGGTCATCAGCATGGGCATGGTTTCCACCACATGTGGCAGCCACAGTGTCTAAACCCATGCTTAATAAAATGATTGATAGGTATGTATGCATCTAGTCAGGGACAATTTGCCTTCCTAAGCAAACCATTTGATAAACTCATACATTTGTTATAACTCTCCTTATTGTTGCATGCTGATATCAATCTGGTGTGCATGACACTGCCTTTGGCTGCTCCACCTAAGCATTTACAGTACAAACTCAACATGTATAAAAAGAAAATAACTAGTCTGTGCTAACGTGTTGGGTACACTGTTGGGTACATGTTAAATAGGTCATTCAAATAGGACTTTGTAATATAGAAAGTGTAGCGTCTGTTGACAGAGTTCATAGGACTCCATAACATGAAGACATAGGCTCCCACCACCTAATGACAGGAAACTGAAGCATATGTAGAAATAATTAAATGGGTTTTCCCATCTGGATTTTTCACAGAGCCTGCAATTCACAGCTAGTTTCAGGCTCCCACTTCCTGTTCTACACCAGTGACTAACATTTCAGCTCTGCTATTCCTAACTAAGTCTGATAGAAGCTCCTGTGCTGCCGTTAAGACTAGGCAGGAAGTAACATTAAAATACCAGCTGGGGCTGCTAAAGCCAAGAGAGATGGTCAAGAAGTAGAGAAGCTTGTGTAGACGGCAGGGGCGTTGCTAGGGTCCTAAAACATCCGGGGCCCGGGCCCTGTGTGTTACATTTTGCTCAGTAGGGCTGGGTTCACACGGAATTTTTTGAGTCTCATTGTGAACTGCGAATGTGTTTTTACAGAGAAAAACCTTCTGTTCCTGTCACTAATTTTCTGCATATTCCACATACAGTAGATCCCGTCTATCACCTCAGCAGTCACTGCACAATGAAAATCACCAATGACAAATTTACTTTTACAAAACCGCTCACCTCCATATGACAATACCCCTAAACAGTCACCAAAACATACACCCCA
>JAODAL010043333.1:0-33945 GCA_025379985.1 Phyllomedusa bahiana | reverse complement strand
CAAGGACGGGACCGGGAGCGTGGACGGGTAATTTCCCCCCGTAACTCCGGGGTGCCCGGCCGCGGCACCGGCCGCAACGGGAAAGGTGCTGGGCTTTGGGGGTGTGCCGCACCCACACGGGGTCGCAGGGACACCCGCAACACCCATCTTACCTATTCCTGTTTTTTTGGTTTCATTTTGAATTTCAGGGGGTTGGTGTTTACGGGTTTTCCCTAGGCCCCGTAGAAGCCAGGTCTGTAGCTATAGCAAACAGTGCTGGCAGCCTATAAGGAATTCAGAAATGTATTTCCGTTTCGGTCATCTATTGTGTGTTACTTTAATTTGCAAAATAAAGGGTCTACAATTATCAACTGTTTTTTTTTTTTGTACTTCTCCCTAATTTTCACGGGTGCAGAAGTTTTTTCCAATTTCACTTTTAATGATAGTTGTTTTTGGTTTTTTTTAGACAATATATTTCATTTTTATCTTTTTGTTATGCTTACATCATGAAGTACTATGATTTTTCATTTCGCTATAGGGCAAAAGTAAAATTAAATTGGGTGCAGGAGGTTTTCCAAGAAAAACTAACATACAGGCAGAAGTTCATCAAATGCAACATCAGGATTTTCAAAAAGGCTAAACAGTCATAACCATTTTTTTTACACTTAGTAATGTATTAGCATATTCATATTAATATAACTAAACATTATAATCTGTGTCATTTGACAAAAGGCAAAAATGGGGCAGCACCAGTCTCCCTGATTGTTGGCTTGTTACACAACACCCTGGGGCCACTCTGGGGTCCCAGGGCTGCTGTGCCGGTTCCCCGGGCTCCTGTTATTACTGGGGTCCTGAATCCCCAATAGAGGGGGAAAGCCCTTTGATTACGCTGTGGTCATGGAACTGCAGTAATAAAAGGGTTAAGTGCCGGAGAGCGGAGGTTTCCCCCACTCCCATGCACTTGCAGAAATTGTGCTGGGAACAGGGCTGTGTAGCACAGACCTGTTCTCAGCGCTGCTGCAGTTCCAAGCCAATGTCTGAAGCAACGCCAAAAGATATTGCTGTAGACAAACTATCTGAACCGCCCGATGTCTTTTGCTGTTGGACGGTCGTTAAGGGGTTAAGGTATCTATTGGCCCATAAAGAGTTGTTTTGGTTTGGATAGTCCCTACCTGTTATAAATGTTTTTTTTTTTGGGCAATAAAAAGATCACAAAATGTCACCCATGTGGGACCCCCAATAATCATTTGCAGTCCGACAATGAATGTTCAATTACCCTGCGGAGCCATTACATAGTGTCCATTTAATTCAATGGGTTCTCTGCGAAAGCAAAGACTCAACAGGTCTCAAGAGTCCTTTTGGTAAATGCTCTTCATTCTAGCTATGGTTATGACAGTTTAGCCTTTTTGAAAATCCTGATGTTGCATTTGATGAACTTCTGCCTGTATGTTAGTTTTTCTTGGAAAACCTCCTGCACCCAATTTAATTTTACTTTTGCCCTATACGAATTTGAAAAATCATAGTATTTCTGATGTAAAGCATAAAAAAAAGATAAAAATGAAATATATTGGCCCCAAAACATCAAAAAACAACCATAATGTAAATTTGTGAAAAAGCTTCTGCACCATGTAACCCTCCTTGCGTTCGGCCCCCGTCTGGGCCCCTGGGGGGTATTTTTGCTACTGGATCGCCGTCTTTTTTTTAAACATGGAACCCCCCGACACCAGGCTTCTTTAAATACGGCCTCACCACTTTTTTTCTTCTGCAGGCCGGGTCAGTACGATATCAAAACGACAAACAAAATCCCGCCGTCCGGCCACTAGCTATACATCAACTTGGTCCCTCTCTAACGTTTTGGTCAAAGTTTGCCAAATGCACCACACACCCTACCAACTCACGGGTTCTGGTTCTCACAAGCCCCCGGGGGCCAAGCCTCTCTCCAGCTCGCTGCTCCCCTTCCGGTAGCAGGCCAGCCCCCTGACCCCTGCCCCGTGGGGGCCCTTTTTAATAGGTGCTCCAGATGCACCCAATCCCTGGGCGGGAACCAAAGGGGCTGGAACCAAAAGACCTGGCACGTGGGAACAACCCCCCACCCATCTGCAGTTTTTTTGGGGGAAGGGCCCACCCTTTTAAGGGCTGAACTTTACCTCAGAAAATAAAGGGTCAGCACCCTAATGCGCTGACCGCAATCCCTGCTTCCCCCCCAAACCAGGCCCCGGGTGGCACTACGCCCCTGGGGAAAAAACCATGTACCACAAAGGTCCCCCCGTGCATACCCTCCCTCGAAAAAGGGCCGTAGACTTTCATCACCCTGCAAAACCCCTTCCCCGGGGTCAAAGCCCCTACTTTGGGGCAACATTTTCCCCTATATCCTGGGGGCAGAGACAACATTTTCACGACAACTCAGCGTGGGCTCATACCCCCGGTTCTCCAAAAAAAGGGCGATGACCGGTCATAGCCATTTTCTATAGATGGTACCCCATATTTTTCTCTGCCATTGAAGTCCCCCCCTTCAGTCCGCATGCGACATTCTAGGCTACTATTGACAACTACAATATCATTCTATAAACCCTACTAACTTTCTTCCTCACACAACCCCTTAGCATTCGCCCATGGCAGTGCCCCTTCCCTATTTTGGGTCTCAAAAAAGACCCCTTTTGGGGACCCAGCCACCACACATCTTAAAAGAAGCTGAAAATATAGAAATTTTTCCAGAGTTGCTATACACTATGGCCCTTGGGGCGGGACTGCCGGGGCGACGACCGGTCATACCCATTTCTAAAATGGTAAAACCCCATATGTGCTCTGCCCCCTTTGAATCCTCCCTTCAGTCCGCATGCTGACACATGGGCTACTAGGGACAACTACAATACAGGCATCATCCTACTAACCTTTTCCTCACACAAACGGCCTTAGCATTGCGCCCATGGCATGCTTCCCTTTTTTGGGGTCTCCCCAAAAGACCCCTGTTTGGACCCACCCACCACACTATTTTCAACGAAGCTGTAATGATAGCAATTTCAAGTTCTATACACTATGGCCGTTTGGGGGCGCCCCTGACCAACTGCCTCCACTTTGTCTGCGGGGAAATTGGGAACCCAAAACCTTTTTAAACACAAGTCCGCGGGTCTTCATGACCATCCCTGCCCTTAGGGTCAGCCACTTCCCCTAATTTCTTGGGACCCTGGAGCTCCGCCTCAGGTTACTAGCTGAATTCGGGCCTTTTTTTAGTGACCCTTAGGGGGGGATAACTTCCTTTGGACAGATCCACTGGGGCCCCATAAATGCATGTAGTAAGTGGGGGTTTCCCCACTCCCAAACTTTACCTGGCATTTCACTAGTGCCAAAGGGGACACTTTCCCTGTTCACACCTCTCATTGGCTCTTTCTAGCAGCGGACCCTTGCTAAAAACGTGTGGAGATGTTTTTTTAATCCCGTAACAATCGTGGGGAAAACTCTCATATCCCTGCATTTATATCCGGGGGCACTGCTGAGAACCTCTTCATATGGGAAAAACCCTTGCTTTTTACCTCAGCTTTTTTAGGGGGTTTTCCCTTACCATCTGGGGTTTCCAACAACTGACCTGCCCTACTAGCTTGAGCAACCCCTCTTTGGGGCTGTACATCCTTTTTTCTCACTCCCATGTACAGCCCTTGTGACAACTGCGTAGAAGTACTAAAAAATACAGAAAATCCTTGGGCACAGCACTCAGTTTTGACTACGACCCCAGCATGCCATTCCTTCATTCCTCAGTTCAAAATCTGGATTTCTATCACAGATCACTTCTCGTAAACCCTGCCAGGGGGGACACAAATTCTGCCCCTTTGGGACACGTTTTCATTGACAAAATTTTTCACTTCCCACTGCATAATCAGCATTATATAACACTAACACTGACCCCTTGCCGGTCCATTCCCAACTGAAATAGAGACTTTGACTGGTGGGTTTTTTTCCATGGTCAATAACCACCCCATTCCACTCTACTCCACATACATGGTAGCAAAAAGGGCCCTCATATTCAAGGGTTTGCCTTTTCCCTTTTTAGGGAAAACATTGGCCTTTTTTAACCCGCAAACCAATCATTTCCACACCCGCAAGCACACCTGATTGTTTCTGGTGACCACATTACTCCGCAGGGAACTGTTTTTAATAGCACAATTCTTTGGATTGCTATCAATCCCAACATATCCACCTGCACACATTGTGCTATTACAGTCACAAGCTCTTGGGGCGCACCTGCAAATTTTTCGTTACCTTCACATACATACTTTCCTGGGGTCATGGTACACACATTTACGTGGCTGTCCTCACAGGGCAGCTCACCTGTGTACTGGGTTGTCCCCTATGGGAAATCTAGGGGCACACCAAGCTAAAACCCCTCGCTGTCTGCCTGCACAGCCTGTTCACACAGTCCTTTTCTTAACAGGCCCCCTCCTGCTTTACACTACTTCACCTTTTTCCTTACTGCAGTTCACCACCTCTAGCTGCTTGTTCACACAGGGCCCCATAACTGGGGGTAACCTTTTTGCAAGCTAAAACCCCCCCCTGCTCGACTGTGTGACAGGGCTATGAGATACACATGTATTTCCCCATTTGTTGCATTTTTAATATGCACCCCTGTGTAAGGAACCAAGCCTTCAGACTCTGCAAGTCCACCCGCTCTCAGGATTTTTGGTTGTCAGCTATTTGGCCCTGTCTAGCCCAGCCAAGTCCCCTTTAAAATTCATGCATATGATCTACGTCCCAAATTCCCCTAACCTACCCCCCGGGGGCCTTACCCGATTTGTTTCTGGGTAGTTGGATTTCTCCTGCTGACTGTCCATGTCAGCCTGGGGGGGGCTGCATCCACCTGGAGCCCAGGGCTTGCAGCTGTGACCTCTTGGCCCCCTCCTGAGGGGCATCGGCACACTTCTCCACCTGTGGCACCTCCACCGGCTCCCTCTGTGGGCAGTGGCAGCACTCCGCTGAAAACGTGGTTGCCCACAGCAACGGCAGCACCGATCCTTCAGCAACACCATTCTCCCGGGGTGGACCCCTTCTTTGATGGGCGTATGGGCCCCCTGGGCCAGGGACATCCCCCCATGCACATGCCCCTGAGGCATCCTCCACCACCAGGGTTGTTATCTTGGGATCCGCTTCCCTCTTTTACCTCTCCTCCAACCCGCAAGGCTGCTTGGATTGTGGTAAGTCCACCTTTTGCCAATGCTGACTCTTGTTAAACCCCGGCTTTTTGTTCTTGCTGCTGTGGGGGGGGGGGGGGGTTCAAATTGTTTTTCCCCGGAGCTTCTGTTGTCCCCCCTATTTTGGCAGTCCGCGTTTTTTGTTTTTTACCTGCATCAACTGGGGGAAACAGCTTCCCCCTGGCAAAATGAAAAAAAATGTCAAGGGACCCGCACCAAAGTCCTTTTTAGACAAAAAAGTTCTTCTGGGGTTTGTCCCCATGTTCTCCCCAGACACCTCCTGTGCACTGAGGGAGCCTTCCCCCAAAGGGCAACATCGAACGGTGTTCCCTTCAAACACGCTTCAAAAGCACCTTTGCTTTCACAGAGTAAATTTTAGCAGTCCTTTGTAGACTGCAGATCCTATGTAAACTGCATATTTTCTGCCCACTTTGTGCACATATTTTGGCAAACCTTCCCCCTTAAGCCAATAATGCCCACAGCATGCCTCCACCATATGTAACGCCTCACTTGCGTTCGGACGCCCGTCTGGGCCGTCCTGGGGGGTACTTTGCTCACTGGTCGCCGGGGCTTTTGTAAAAGGAAGGCCACCCCCACCCAGGCTTCTTTAAAATTGGCCCAGCCCCTTTTTTTTTTTTCAGGCCAGGGCAGGACAAAATATCAAAACACAAACAAAATCCCGGCCCCCCGGCCCCTATATACATCAACAGTCCCCCTCTAACTGTGGTTTAAAGCCATTGCCAATGCACCACACACACTTTTTATACTCACTGGTTTTGGGGCTTCCACAAGCCCCGGGGGGCCAGAGCCTCTTATCTCATCTGCCCACCTTCCTGGTAGCAGGCCATCCCCTGACTCCTTCGTAGGAGGCCTTTAATAGGTGCTCCAGATGCACCCAATACCTGGGCTGGAACCAGAAGGGCTGGAACCAGAAGACCTGGAACGTGGGAACAACCACCCACCCATCTGCAGTTGTTCCGGGAAGGCCAGCCCTTAATGGCTGAACATTAGCCATGCTAGGTATAAGGGTCAGCACCCTAATGCTGCTGACCGACAATACCTGGCTTCCCCCCACCGAGACCAGGCTCTCGGTGGCAAATACGCCACCTAGTGGCAGAACCATGTGACCACCTAAGGTCGCCCCGTGACAACCTGTAAAAATATTAGGGTGAAGTATAAAAAAACAGTTGATAATTGTAGAGCCTTTATTTGCAAATTAAAGTAACACACAATAGATATATATATATATATATATATATATATATATATAATATATATATATATACTAATATATATATATATATATATATATATATATATATATATTCACACTGTATATTTGCATGGCAACCCTGCAGAACAGGACACAAAACGGGTGTATTGGGCAGTTCTAGACAGATTGGGGATGTTCCCAAGCAGATCAGGGGTGTTCCTAGATGCAAAGCTAAAGACTCCTGGATTTCTCATTGAAAATGTGTCTATATATCTATCCATCTGTACTAAATGTATGGAAAATGCATAGAAAATCATTTATGTCATGTTAATTAGGGATTTGCAGTGGAGAGCTGGCCATACATGTCATGTAATTGTTTGTACGGTGGCTTAACATGTGATGTAATTAAAAGGGTGTTCTGGGACTGATGAATGCTCATTCGTCCATCAGGATATGAATAAAAATAGAAGAGAAGACTCATACTTACCTTCCGGACGCTCCCGTTCACTCCCGGCTGCCGGTGAATTCATCCCGGGCTGAAGCAATGAACCTTAAGCGTTCACGTGACAGCTCCAGCCAATTACAGGATGGAGAGGTCACGTGCATGTGATGTTGTGGCCTGTGATTGGCTGCATCTGTCACATGAATGATGGACGTTCACTACTTACTTTCTGAATGAGCGCACTGGCAGCCGGGAGTGAACGGGAGCATCCGGGAGGTAAGTATGAGTCTTTTATATTTTTACTCATACCCCAATGGACGAACAAGCATTTATCAGTCCCAGATCACCCCCCACTACTGCAGAACACTTTTTTATTGTCTCCTTCCAAAAGCCGAAATATTTTATTTTTCTATTGACATAGCCAAATGAGGGCTTGGTTTTTGTGGGATTATTTTTTAATGGTACCGTTTATTCTACCATATAAAAGACAGAAAAAAACAAAGGAAACTTCTTTGTGGGATGCAATGTAAAAATAAATAAATTGCGCCATTTTGTGTGTGTGTGTGTGGGGGGGGGGGTGGTGGTATAAATACAGCTTAAGTTTATTCCTGGGAAATACTACATTTCTATTGTTTTTTGTTATGTTTTAGACTTTTTTATTAACTCTTTTACTAGGCCCCCTTTAATCACGGCAACCACGATAGAGTGTTTAAGGGAGGTGTCCTCCATGTATAACTGCCTACATCTGCACTAACTGCAACATCTTAGTAAGTAAGTGGCTGTTAAAGGCCGATACTGTCTGTAACTAACAGATTGTAGCTAGCATTTATGGAGTGGGTTCAACTTTTTCAAAAAAAAATTTCCAGCTTACACAACAGAGCTATAATCATTGATTATAGCTGTTACCTAATGTTAGCATTTTGTTTTATTAAAGTATGCTAAAACATTAAGCCATTTATTGAAAAAAGAACTTCAACATTGGCTAAATCTGACATAAAATGTGTATTGAATAAATGCAGATAAGTATCATTTTAAAACATGAGATACAGACACATAATGGACATTGTGTTAAATTTAGTAGTTAAAGGGGTTCTGCCATGAATTGAGTTCCTTACCTCTGATCTGCTCAGGAGAGAATATAAACAAAGCATGCAGTATTATGAAAGGCTGTAGGGGTGAGAGGGAGGGGGGTGAACAGACACCGAGGAAGCTCAAATAATAACATTACAACAGTGAATTCTCTATACAGCAGACAGACGCATACACTGTACTTTCTCCCCAGCCCCTTGCAAACTCCTTCATGTTCCCTGTCATCAGATAAGAAGTGCAAACATGCAAGCATGGCCAGATCAGCTCCTATCAGTGTCCTGGTTGTGTCTAATGTAAACTGTCAGGAAACTAAGGGGGACTGAGCAATGCTGTAGCTCTCACAAGCTTCACTTTTTGTAATCACATATATTTAGAAAAGTGATTAAAACATCACATCGTGGCAAAACCCCTTTAAAATTGTACATAATATATCTAGTAAATGTACTAAAAAATACAAACAACCATACAAGTGAAATAAAATGCTGTCATACTGAATACGCATATTTTATAGAATGGAGGGGCATTGATATGGTTATGGTTTGTATTAGATATGTGGAACATATTGTTATCTTCTAAGAGTTTCAAGTTCTCTGAGTTCTTAAATGGGAGTGTTGTTTTCACATTAGATGTTCACAGATAGATCAGAGCTTTCAGTGCCTTGTAAGATAATGCATAAATGCTGAATAATCTGTAAAATGTAGATTTATGAGCCCTAAATATGGTGTATATTTCCACTTATACTTTCGTCAATTGTAATGGAGAATTTATAAGTATCATCTGACTCGGCCTGGAAATGCGAGTTTCTTTAGCGGTTAATCGTGCCAAGTCGGGCTCGTTGTAAATCAAGCAGGCAATGTACACAGACAGGGTATTGCGTTAGACAATTGGGATGTGACATCAAAAAGGCACTTTACATGAACCACAAGAAGGCTTATTTCTTTTAGACATGAATTTTGCCAAGTTAAATAGATGACAAATCAGTGGGGGTTGCTTATTGACTGAAAAATATAGTGTGCCCATACCTCATTTGCAGTAGTGTTACTGGAATAATTTGGCCCACAGGGGAGAAAAGAGTACTTAACAGGCATAGATACAATAAACATAGAAGTGTTTATTGCCCCAGGATTGATACAGGAAAAATATCAGGATGAACACATACAATCGAACATAGACCGGTGTCTTTAATACCCACAAAACTGACATCAAAGGACGATGAGATTGTTTCCCTTATGGTGCCGGAAAAATTGAGAATCAGAAGTCGAAAAAAATGACATAAATATCCAGAGTCTAGCATACTGAGGGAAGCACTCTTGGAGGGATAGCTTAGGGAAAGAGTGTTTTAGAATACTCTCAGACAGTCAGAAGGAACCTTTTCTCCGATTCGGCTAGCACTATACTCATAGATCTCCATATATGAAAATTAATTGCTGTTTTTGTTTTTTTTACACAGTTTCGTGACTAATAAAATTGTTTGCAAATTTCTGCTGCTGGTTGCCCCTGTGTTTCCCTAGGGGTGCTGTTTTGTAAAAAGGCTTTAATATGTTATGGTTAATAATAGGTTTTTCCCAATGTACTTGATTTATGATTTATAACCTTGCTCGGTGGTGCCATGATTTTTAATGTTTTATACCCCATTGTGCCCCATTCCATTCTGGATAATAAAATAATCTAATTTCAAATACATTTGTTGCTTGCCGTGCTCTATATTACTTTGCTGACCATGTCCCTCTGAGACATGATGCGTGGGAATATTGTTGTTGTTCAATGATTAGTATTCTTTGAATATTATTATTGTTAAATAATAATTAATATTTCTTACAAGGCCTCACAGTTCCTGAAGTTATGGTTAAGTACTGGTAAAGAGTGGGTCTACAGCCAGTGATTGGCCATATCATCCTCCTTAGCCCTCGTTCCTAGCTGATCTAATTAGACCTTTGTGCTGGAGGTTTCTAAACAGTGCAGTGGAACACAAGGCTACAGAGCTCTAAACAGTTAAAGTTTGTAAGTAAGAAATATAAACAAGCTCCTGTGCTGCTGTTAAGACCCAGAAAGGAGTGATATCACCATCCCGGCAGACGAAATGCACTAAAGCCTTTTTAGTAGCACAGAGAGAGTGCGTTGGATTGGTAACCAAGGGAAGCTTGTTTACAAGAAAGAGAGGATCGTAACATAATGTTCTAGTCCCTGAAAAAAGCAAACTCAGAACAATAATATATTTGGTTATAGTCTATATTTGTTTTTTGTTTTTGCCTCCATATTTAAAGTTAATCAATGAGATGGGAATATCCCCTTATGGTTCCACAACAGAGTTATGTTTATTCCAAATGAAATCAATCAGATAGGGGATTGGACAGGACACTGAAGACCTTAGAAACTCTAGTTATGTGTGTCACTATTACAGTCAATAGCATTAATTCGCCAAATGAATTATCCTCCAGTTAGAATAAAGCTTTTTACAACTGTATTTAACCCCTTAAGCCAAACGCCCGAAAAGTAGTTAATGACCAGCACATAATTTTTTTAGTTTTTGCCTCCTTGTGCGCGCGTTGTTCAACAGTCAGACAGTTTTTGTTAATGACGCAGTTGGGTATGACGCCTTGTTTTTTATTCAGGGACAAGTTATTACTTTTATTGGGCGCGAATAGTTTAAGTTCACTTATACATTTTTGCAGAGTTTAATTTTTAAAAAAAAGTTTTTTACTTTTATTGTTTTTTATTTGTTTTTTTACACCATTCATAGTTCACACTTAACAACTGATTAGATTAATTCAGCAGTTTATTATGGTCATGTGGAAACCTAATATGTGTATTGTATTTATTTTTTCTACACTTTTTTTTACTTTTTTTTTTTTTTTTTTTAAATCCCATGAAGGGATAACTGGTTTACATTTAATAATGTATTAGCATATTAATATTAATATATACTCATAAATTACAAAATGTATAAATTTGACAAAGCCAGTAATACCCAAGGGCAGCAACAGTCTTGCGCCCCTGATGATTGTTGGGCTGATTCTACAGACAGCCCCAGGCGGCATCTAGATTGGAAGTCACTCAGAATGCTGTACTGTGCCCAGCCGGTTTCCCGGGCTCATGTTTGGTACGGTGTACTCGTATCATGATCTATCCTATAGAGCAGGGTATAGTCCCTCTTAGTATACTGTGGTCAGGAACTGCAGTAATCAAAGGGTTAAGTGCCGGAGAGCAGAGGTTTCCCCCACTCCCATGCACTTGCAGAAATTTGTGGCCTCGCGGAACTGGACTAGTAGCCTCAGCACAGATCCCTGTTCTCAGCGCCTGGCTGAGATGCGTGAGTTCACAAGCAATGTACTGAAAGACAATCGCAAAAGATATTGCTGTAGACAAACTATCTGAGAGACACGCACCCGAATTCTCCAACCTCCCCCCCCCCCCCCAACCCCCCTCCCCCCCCCCCCCGCCTCCACTCGCCTCGACTGTCTTTTGCTTAGTTCACTTGGACGGTCTGTTATGGGTTAATGCGAGTATCTATTGCGCCACCATCCCTATAAAGAGTTGTTTTGGTTTGCGACATAGTCACATCACCATGTTTTATAAAATGTATTTTTGCGCAATAAAAGAATCACAGAAATGTCACCCCTATGTTGGTACCTCCTCTAATAATCATTTGCCTAGTTTCCCGACAATGAATGTTCAAATTACCCTGCCGGCGCATTTACATACAGCTTTGAAAAATGTCCATTTAATTCCATGGGTTCTCTGCGAAAGCAAAGACTCAACAGGTCACAAGAGTCCATTTGGTAAATGCTCTTCATTATAGCTAAGAGATTAAGTATCCTAAACAAGGGATCCTCTTCTCATTACTCAGAATTTCTTAGAAGGATTCTCTGGTTTAGAAAACCCATTTATAACATTCTAAGTTCAAACACAGAGGTCCTTTGTTCAGGAGTCTCATCTTTTAAATTGAGATTGATAACAAAGAGTGTATGTTGCTGCGGGAGGAGCTTGACTTAGCGATGGTGTGTAAGATAGAAGGCAAGTAGATATAAGGTCCTTATTTACCCTGGTGATGTGCCGAATTGCCTAAGCAAGATTGATACACCTTACTGCCGATTATTCCCATAAATTGCCTGTGCTTACTATCACCAGGGTGGGTCCCAGGAGTATTGATACCTGTAGCTGATCAACCCTATTGATAAAAAGGGGTCCCCAATTCCAACAAAGTAGTATAAAGTGGAAAACCTCTTTAAAAGGATATATTAAAAAAGTAATTCTAAGCTGAGCATTTACTTTAACCCCTTAAGGACCAAGGGTTTTTTTTTTTCGTGACACTGTTGCGGTTTTTCCTCTTCCTCGCCTTCTGAAAGCCAGAGAACTTTCTTATATTTTTCCAACACTACTTAGAACACATGACGCGGCTTTTATTTCTGCAAGGACAAGAGTTGTACTTTCTAATGGTGTTTATTCACTATACCTATATAATATACTGGGAAACCGCTACAAAAATTCCAAAGCTGAGTACAAATTTGTGAAAAAAATGTATTTTCGCCATGTTTGCCGGGCGGGTTTGCTTTCGGGACGTTCAATACTTCAGAGTGGGGGGGGGTTAATATAATGGACCGTGTTATCTGTATTCTTAAAGAGTTATTATAGCATCCTGGAACAATACCAAACATAGACTAGGATTTACCAACGTAAATCCAATGTTTTGGCCCCTTATCCCGTGTATAATTATATAAATTCCATACATTTTGACTTTAGTCATTGCCACCAATCCAGCCTCGCAGGCCCACCGCGCGCCATTTTGTACCCCGCCACGCGTACACATCTACTTTTTTGTACTAACACCTTAAGGACGTCAGTTGGAAGGGTGGCATTTTTTGCTGGGACGTGAAGTGTAGTTTTTATCAGCATAGCAGTTTGGAATGCATCTCGACTTTTTTGATCATTCTTTATTCCATTTTTGAGTGACGTAAAATGACCAAAAAACACAATTTGGCGGTTTGGACATTTTTTTTCTTCTACGGTGTTACAGGATATCGTGAAGGAGTAAATGGAGTTCATATTTTTATCAGATCGACTTTTTTCGGAGAGCGGCGTGGATACCAAATATGTGTAACTTTTTTATTATTTTAGTATGATTTTATTTGAGTTAAAATGGGGAAAAGGGGGTGATCTTGAACTTTTAATAATTTTTTTTTTGTATTTAAAACTTTTTTTTTTTTTTTTTTTTTTTGGTTTTTACTGTAACATTGAGCGTCCACCTGTGGTACTTGACCCATTATAGTTGGCGCCTGAGAGTTGGTATAGTACGAACAGCTAATGCATTGCATAGAGCAATGCTGATTATGAGGTGACATGAGTTGCGACAAAAATGGCGTGGTTTCGCCCACTTCTGTCTGCGGACGGAAGTGGGGTCACCAAAAGCCGGCCAGTGCGTAAGTGACGGCGAGCTTCACAAGGCTACCCCACCACAATAGCTGCCGTGATCAGGCAATCGCGCCGGCAGCATAGAAACCTGCCGCTTATGCCGGGATCACCCACCTTCACCCCCCACCGATCGGTGCCTCAGGCACCTGATCCGGCGTTTAATTTCTAAGAAAAAAAAACGCGATCCGAGTCTCTGCCTCACCCGCGGCCATCTTTTGCCCGCGGGCCATCGCCTGATGGTGGTTTAAAACGCAGCACGCCAGCGGGCAGAGCCACCGCCAGGCGCTGTTACTGCCGGGGCTTAGGGTTCGTCCCCCCCCCCCCCCCCCCTCCCCCCCCCCCCCCCCCCAAAAACCACAGCCCCCCGCCCGATTTAGCCGTACACACGGGCGCTGCATTGCTGGGGGGGTCGCGGAGCGTTACTCCCACCTGCAATTCCCCTTTAGCTGGCCCTGCAAGGACGTAATGATTACGACATCGGTCGTTAAGGGATAAGTGGCCAGCGTTAACATGGAGTGAATGTCATAAGCAATTCTTGTGGGCCAAATATGAGTTGCTCTCCTTATACCATATTGATTTATGAGTTATCGCCGCTAGAAAAATGCCTTTCAGTGAGAAAAGCTCTGTAATGCAAGATCTGACCATGCTACAATTTTTCTCTCAGATTCTGCCATGCAACTAAAATCCCATATTGCTGAGTGACCTTAACTGGAATTTGTTTTCATATGAATACTTCCACACAGCTGTCCAGAGCTAAAACCTTTAGAGTATATCTCACCATTACAGGCTGTCCACCGGCGGTTACAACAGTGAATAGGCGACTGTAGCGTTCTGTATTTTAAGTTGTAATTGTTATGTAAGTCTGGAAAAGGTAGTAGATTTATGATTTAATGTAACTCCAGCAAAAAAAAAAAATAAAACAATTTGTTAGTGTGATACAAGGGAACAGTTTTACATTTGTTTTGCCTGTCCTGTGCCCCTTTTTAGTAGATTTCACACTAACGTTCTGTATCTCATGCTGCAAGTATGTTGGTATGCCGTGAATGGGTTTCAGGGTTAGAATGTCAGCCCTATCGCCTCCATAACTCTTCCGTTTATTTTGTAACTATGAGGACCGTATGTAAGTGCGTGACCAGATTGTAAGTCGTGTGGGTACTGACAGTGGTAATAAAGTAAAGTGCCATGCCAAATCCAATTCTACGAATCCTCGTAGGATTACATAAAAAACTGCAAGTTTACGTAATATGCTTGATGTGGTGACCCAGAAGGTAAGCAGCGGATGAGGAGCGGTGGTTGTTAGTAGTGAATTTTTCTATAGTCATGGCGGTGGTTTCTGACCACCTAACTCTCACATGCATACCTGGAGTACCTCAGTGAAGAGGGGGTCTGCGGGTATAGGAATAGGTAGCATTTCCTACTCATGTGGGGGTCATGTAGAATTAAGGTGACTGGAGGCTGAGTTGTGCAAAGGCACTCTAACAACAATCTTTGTCATGCTTCTGTACAACCTGTAGCAGGGGTGGTGCCTTAATACAAATCCTAAATCCAGACTGTCAATACTTTCAGTAGGAGCTTTCTCTCTAACCCCATGCGATCTGGAAGTTGAGCTGTCTGAGCTATCCTTGTAGGCCCTGCAGGCCTGTCACCTAAACATCAGTATAGCCTACGCATGTCTGGTCTCTTCTTGGACTCATATACCTCATGCTCTTGCGTCCTCTACTCTCTAGCAGGTCCGACTCACCTGTTTCTCTTTGACCTTCTTTCTACTTCTTCTATTCTTTGTGTAGTGTCTACACGGCGCAAGCGGATGGAAAATGGAGCCAGCTGTGCCTTCCTACTGAACATTTCTGCTTATTGACTGTATAAACTGATAATAAGTGAATAAGTTGCGTCGGCAAGCATAGGAGCATGTACTAGTCCCTGTCACCCATCTCAACCAATCCAGTACACTGTTCTCTGCACACAATCCTCTATTAACATGGTTGTGTGCGGGGCAGAATGAAAATCACACAGCAAACTCATTATAACTTGTATCTTCTTATGCTCATAGATGTCTGTGGAGATGACCTTTGTGACAAGTTTGTGCAAAGGTATGTCTAGTCAATGTGTACCTCATGGGATAGCCAGAAAGCATAATAAAGGTGTATACAACCTTGGTTTACCAGAGTAACTGATCACTTGCAAGATCAGAACTCTTTGACCTGTTAAGCTTAAAATGAGATACCTCCCCCCCCCCCCCCATACCCTTACTCCTTAGGCGCACATTTGTAGCAGCATCTACAGAGGGTTTCTGTAGAACGTACCAGTAACTTGTAATGTGCTAGCCCTCCTTCATAGAAAAAACAGACCCACCTCGGCGATCATGAGATACCATTACCCACATTCGTTGAGTGCAACCAGATAGCATTCAACAAAGAGAAGATCCCTACACCAGAGGCTTCTCTTCATCATTCACAGGTATATAGGTCTACTATCGCATTGAAAATACCAATTTTGACATATGGCTTGAGAGATCCTGCTGATGCCTTGGTATAGACATACGAAATCAGATAAAGCAGAAACACTAGCGCCCCTGATGCTACTGCGCGATAGCATAAATACAAGGATGCTAAGCTGATTGCTTGTAGCAGTAGCTCACATACCCCCACCACATAGGGGAACAATAAAGATTGCATCATTTAAATTGGATACCCTGCTTCTCACAGTATATAGAAAAGACCACAGCCTATTCCAATACATGGGGAGATTTGCCACAGAATGCTACAACCACTCACACAATAACCTTCAATATATGAGGGTGGTGGTTGCCCTAGGTAATTTATAATTGCATATAGATCAAGGCAATTATAAACAATGGGGGTCTGCCACTTTATTGCAGATACGTGTGGCTGCATCTGTGCCAATCTCCACCAATGTTAATTTTACTGTGGGCTTTCATGCCGATACTGTGTGCAATCAGGTATATACTTTTAATGTGCCAGGTCTAATTATTCCCTCTAGTGGTTGGGGATGTGATCCTAATGCCTTCAGCATCACAGCCCTGCCACCCTGTTCTTATCTTTCCCAAGTTAGCATATAGGCAGTGGTGCATCTTTTCTGGGTTCACGTTTCAGCTCCAGCCTATTTAGAGCTGTGACTATGGGACCTTGTTTACTGTGTTTTTTGAGCTAAGTAATGTCCCATTTTTTCTATGTTTTTTTTTTGGAAGAGATATCCTCAGAGTACTCAAGGCACGCCAGCAAATCAATGGACATAATCCTGCTCCATTTGCCCAACATCTCGACCGAAAGATGAAGAAACTGCCAAAGCTATCTTCATTTAAAACAAATATTTTGCCCAGTAGAACTTATTTTCAGTCATGCCCACATCATTATGGAGTACAGGAGAAAATGAACATCAGTAAATTGCAGCACAGCAACCAAGATAACATGGACCTGGTCTTGCCCTGGGATGACAGTCTTGAATTGACAGTCTTAAGTTCAACTAAGCTGAAGGACAATAGTTTGAGCAAACTACAAGAGCAGATATACGGAATTCTCAAAGTGAAATGCGACACTAAGATTTTTGTTGTAGGATGATTCCAACAAGACCTGAGTACTTACCTCATAACCCTTTAGTTACTCCAAGAGTGAAAATATCAGGACAAAGTGATAACAATGAAAGTTGATAAATTTTCCTCTTTAAAATGCACCCTAAAGAGGAAACCAAAGATGGAAAAACATTTTGTGGATCTTATGCAAAACATACAGTATTTGATTCACAGCTTGATCGTATTGCATGGCTCACTCTCGAATTACTGTGCAGTCCCTTAGCTTGGCCCTCCCTACCCTAAATAACTCAGCCTTTACTTAGATAGCACTAATGCACTTTTAAACAACCGGGGCGTGTTGTTTGCATTATCTGATAGTAGCCAGTACATTCCAACAATAATGTTCCACCATGCCTTCATTTCAGGAAAAGCACATTGTAACCTACGCTGATGGTTTCATATAGCACAAACAACATCTTACAAAGAAGTCCATTAAATATATCACGATGAAAGCTTTATCGCCATTTTGGCAACATACTTCCCTCGTGCGTTTATGTAGCCAAATCTATGGACTTTGAAAGACAGCCCAGCTGAACGAGAAAGACTATGGATCTGATGCTCAATGTTTTATTGTGAAAACACGAACTTCGCACTTTGTTGTTGGTCTCAATTCCCTACCCACAAGTGAGACCACAATTGAATACTCTTTAACACAATGAACACTAGGAAATGCTTTGTGTAGCAAACCGTTAAGGAGTTCACAGATTGTCTCCTGCAACATTATTAATAAAAATATATTCGGGGCTAGATTTATCAAAATTGTCTTACTTTTAGACTGTGTAATGTTTAGACTAGACAGTCTTAAAATGACGCTCCACATTTATCATAGATGTGGATAAACTGACGTGCTGCGCTCCGACACAGTTGAGACACTGTCTAGTCTACAATTTTTTACTTCTGTATTGTTCGGCTTACTTTTACAGCCAAATTTGGTCGCACATCCTGGCGAACATATTTATAGTCGCATTTAACGCACCCCACCCCTTTTAGCAAAAAACTACGGCCCCGTTTTCAACAGCGAAGCGTATCACATAAAGTAAGGCTTGTTATCAATCTGGCATTTTCTTGTGAGTCAGTTGGAAGTAGTGTTGACAGCTTGCCCTGCTTTCCCCAGTCCAGGAAGACTGGGCTCTATTTATGTTATCTACTAATTCCAATACTGATTGTGTGGCATTAAAATCTCAGGATTTCAGCACAAGACATTTGGATTCATTTTATATGTTTAACAGTTGTACTTATTGTTGTTGCCTTTCTTTTATCTTTCATTGTCACAGAATTGAACACTTGGACTCCATTTTAAGAAATATTCAAATGTTTGTTATGTAATTGTGGAAAGCTTCTAAATTTCACTAGATTTTCAGCATGAGGGGCAAGTGTCATGTCCCACAACATGTATGGTTCATATAATGCCACATTATTGTTATGTTTCTTTTTCTAGTTTGCCTCTTACTGGATTTGTTCCTCTTGATTTCCTGTAGCCAGACTCATCAATTGTCCCTTTTTTCTGGTCAGTTTCTGTCTTCCAATTTCAGCCTGCAAATTAACCCTCACCTGGATTCTTCCTACATGTCTCTTCAGTCGAGTAGACACTGTCTGACAAGGTTCTTGGTGTGAGTACAGGTCCAATACAGATATACTGAGAAAAGTAATCTCAGGGAGCCGCAACAATTACAGCCATTACGTTATTCAGTCGAATTACACCCACAACTGTACTATTACAAAATAAGCAGCATATGCACAGTTGTAAAACTCAATAGTAAAGATTATCAAAGGATCAAGTTCACAGCAAGGAAAGATAAAAAGGACATCATGATATTATTACTGCAGCCATCCAAACCGAATCACAACCTGATAATGGGACTCTCATGCACCATTATATGAGATATTTAGGCATCTATAAAAGATGGAGGTTTCACTTGAACTAAAACAGTTTAATGATAAGTTCTTTTAGCAATGCTGCGCGGACGGATGATGCCTAGCCATCAAAAGTGAAATAATCAGGTGACATCTAATAAATGACAAAATAGGCGAAGAAATTACAGAAAATCTGAAACTGTCCCAGCAACAAGTAAAAAATAACGAGATAATGCTTTTCTAGTTAACTAGGATATGTACGTAAAAAATTGATCTTTCATGCTAGTTTTATGCAAAAAGTTGTTGCAATCCTAGAGAAAATCCCCTTTAAATATAATAGTTCTTTGATGGCTTCAGAAAACACAGGTGAGGCTCCTACGCGTGCAAGTCATTTCTGCTGTGTGAGCCACTTGGCTTTAAACAGTAAGCATGAGTCATCTTAGCTTTTAGCTGTGCTGTTCTCTATAGAATATCGCAATCTTCTTAAAAGACCCCAGCACATACGATTCACCTTTATTGTCATGATCAGCATACCTGATGCACAATATTTTCTGTAGATCGAACACTGCATCATTTTTGGAAAGCCTTAATATACGTTCATCAAGTAAAGTATTACACTCGTGAAATATAATCTGTAAAAATTAGAGCATTTATATACATACAGGAAGACAATCTAGATTTTTTTTTATGATATAACCTGCATGACATGCTACAGAACAATGCATGATTAGAATTGATGCTAAGCAATGAAATTAAACCAGCTAGTCATCTAAAAAAAAGCTAATACTGTAAATTTTAATAATGATTCTTTCAGGTTCTCCTGTTCAATCTTCCTCTGCGTACATTCTATAAGCCCAGACTTAGATCTGAAGGAACACTGCCCGGGAATAGGGCAGACCCCGGTTCGGGCCCCTGAGCTGCGTAGTCAGACCTGGAGTTGTTTTTTAACTGCTTATGCATCTTCAGAAGAAGCAAGAAAGCAGGGAAAGAGAGGAAAAAAGCAACAGCAATATTATAGGAGGCATGTACAGCCATTTAAAGCAGCTGTAGGTTAGCCCCTAAAATAAACTTAACTGGTGGGCCCAGAAACAGCTCAGCTGATGAGGCACAAGAATTGACTCCACCTGTGGGCCCTAGGCACCCCAGTCTGTCCATTAGAGTAACAATAACAGTGACAGCCATAGCGGCTGATATAGGCTCAGATGTTGATGGGGCCCACTCAGGTTCAGGAACATATGTAAAACCTTTTTGTAGGGAATAATACATTTGTGGATTTCTGCTATCTAGCACTACTATATGGGTTCTTTGATATATTGTGGTCAAATTTATAGCTTTAGTTATTGCTGCTTATGCTGCTGTTTCAGCCTCCTGTCATTATGTGATGGAAAACTATGAATTCTAGTTACGCATCTGGCTTTATGAGATATAAAATTTATGGAGTTAATAAGGTTTATTAGTATCATTGTAAAAACTAATAGGATATGAACAGTCTGTAGTAAATGTAAGGTTGTAGGACTAACTAGTTCTCCAGCATAAAGTGAGGGCTAAGGCACACTGCTGTACCTAATTATATCTTATTGTGATAAAGGAGTGTTCCCATCTGAGATATTTGACACATTGACAGAATAAACTGTACGCACTAGGTCCAGATTTTATCTTTGGGACCCACAAATGTCTTGAGAATAAGTCCCTGAAAGTCTTAATCCATAATGGACAGTAGGTCACACTTGTGCTGCACTCTTTGTTCTTTTGATGGAACAGAATGGAGTGTACCACACAAACACGACCTGCTCTTTGTCCTCCATGGAGTCTTTTAGGGGCCCATTATCAAGATACTTCTGGTTCCTATCAATTTGCAATAAATGTCTGAGATAATTTAATTCAACAGTAAAATAAATTGTGGTATGTTAGAGTCAATGCTATATTTTGGAGGAACAGAGGCATGGTTTATAGGGTAGTTTGAGGGACGTGGTGAATACATCTTCATAGTACAAAGTCACACATACTCCATATACCTTGGTAAGACTCATGTGTACATGACAAGTAGTCTTTGCAGTAAGTGAAAAAGTCTAATGTGAATCAGGTTAGCCTTGTTTCTTTTCAGAGGAAGGAAACATTGGACTGAATCCTAAGCTACCACGAAAAATGTATAATGTCAGAAACAGGTCATAAATCCTCTCAGTCAGTCACGAGTTTGGCACAAGCCACACCTGCAAGTGGAGTCTAAAGCTAGGTTCACACGGTGTATTTGCAGGGCGTAATTATGCCCCGCAGTTACGCCGTGTGGCCGGGAGCGGGGCGGGAGCGGGGGAGTGAGTGGGGGGCTGGCACTTCGCCGGCCCATAGACTTGAATTGCCAGTGGTGCGTATACGGCGCTGGTAATTCACATGTCAATTATCTCCCCGCCCGGCGGCTTCGCCGAGCAGGGAGAGGAGACGTAATCCATAGTTATCTATGAGAACTGTGGATTACCGTAATGAATGGGCCGTTTTTAGCCTGTAATTTGCGCACTTCGGCGCGTAATTACGGACCGAAATACGGCCCATTTTTAGCCGTGTGAACATGGCCTAACGAGTGCTACATCTTCATCGTCAACACTGCAGGGGTACTTAACTACATGGCAGAGAACTCCCAGATTGTTACCCCCACGTGGTCACTCATGATGAAAGCTGGCTTACAAGAGTTGTACAGAAGTGTAAGACACAGATGTAGTCAGGCACAAGCAGGAGGTCAGGGCAGGTGGTATGCAATAATAAATGGGTAATAGGCACTAGGTCGAAACTAAAGAGGTTGATACCAGAAAGTCGCTGATAGGAATGTTAGCCAAATGTTAGGAATACACATCAACAACCTTGCATGGAATATCAGGAGAAGTTCCTTTAAAAAGGCTAAGGTCTTTGGTTTCTGGGAAAGCAGGGTGGCGGGCATTGGCCTTATAAATCAAGGAAAGCGAGCCCTAGGTCGCAGGCAGGGAGGGGAGAGCTGGCCACCTGCAAGGGCGGGAAACAGAGATGCTGGACGTTGTGGCACACAGGTAAATAAGCTTGACTGTGGCAGATGGGACAGGCCACATACAGAACCCATACAACCCATAACAGAAAATATACACAGCTTCATAAGAATAATGCACAACTCAGGCCCTAGTGTGACTGCAACCTTCAGATTTACATCCAAGTCTGTGCAATTCTTTCTTCCCAAGGGAGATAATGTGTATTATAGATGCCTGGCGGGCACATGTTTTGCTTTTTCTAAAAAATAACATGCATGCTTTGCCAATCAAAAGATGCATTTTTATGGGAGAGTTAGAAAACATTGAAAACATAGCTGTCAGCCGCAATATGGTTGACATCTATTGTATATGCGAAAATAGCTCCCTTTCATCCATACTAAATAGAAGGGTTTGGGGACCACTCTCTGTGTATTCAGATATTGGACAAGGCTATACATATTCAGATATAGATTTACATAGCCAAGCACAAGCATATAATAGCTTATCCATCAAATCTCAATAAAATGCTGGGAAGTATCTTTTTAACATATGGAAGAATTAAGACTCTTCGAGGACACTGTAAAAAAAGAAAATGTCAGAAAATAATTAAAAAATGACTGTACTACAGCTTTTATTTGTCTCTCCCTTTACAAAACTCACAAATACTGATCACTAAGCAATAGCAGTTTTCTCTTCTACTTCCCTTTGCTGTACATATTAGACACAGCATCTCTATTCACCTGACAGGAAGAGGACACAGAAGTGGGAGCCCATCTAACTGTCAAGGATATCCTAATAATAGTTACTACTGGAATACCTCTTTAAGGAGAAAAAGATTTATACAATTGGAATACACCTTATTCTAAAAAGCAAAGGCATGAGATATTTAAGAAACATCCTTCCTAGTAAAAAGACTGAAGTTCAAAGCTGTAAACCTTAAAGGAGGTATCACATTAGAAGAGATTCTTAACAATAAGCTGATAATAAGATGTCCCGCTGCTGGGACCCCCAGTGATCAGTTGTAATTTTTATGTGTCCATTGTCCCTTTAGCTCACTAATAAGGAAATTTGAGCATTCTGACTCTATGCAGGCCGTTGGCAGTTTTACAGCATTGACTGACATTTCAGCTTTGATAGCTTATATTCCTAGCTGTGCCTCTAAGAGGGACATTGGTAATTGAAACAGTGGCATAGCTACAGGGGTCACAGCAATTGCACTTGCAACCGGGCCGCTGAGCCAGGAGAGACCATAGGCCTACCTCACCCCACAGCTGCATCACTAGGTCACATGGACCCAGCAATGCAATGTCCAGCACCTTCGCAATGTGGGTAAAGTAGTTGGGATCAGAATTCGCTTTGATCCTGGCCATTAAACCACCTAAATGCTGCAGCCAGTAGGAACCGCGTGGGGTCAAATCAGTGTGTTGAATGGCACATGCCAGAGAAAGAAATCACACACTGACACAGTCCTCAGTTAAGTAAGTGTTTCTCTGCCCCTTTATTATGCGACAGTAAATTATATAGGCAGCTTTTACGTGCCATGTGCAAAAATTACATAAGCAACATGTGACATATATGAACTACCTCTATTCGCTCCCCTTATCAGGTATGGTCTTCTCCACAACTTGCCCCCACCCTCTTTGTTCTAAACCCAAAAAAAATCCTGAGACTCAGTGCCATCTTTGTTCTCCAGCTTATGTTCTCACTCTTCACACACACACAGGGTGTGCCTAGACACAGGTGCCATTTTGTGGGTGAAATAGACATTTCACCTAAAACATTCCCCAACAGTAGCAGCCACGGCATCTAGATAATTATAAGGTGGAGGTATAACCATCAGCACCCCTGCAATGCGATTGTAAGGTGATGGTTGCATGGCAACCAAAAGCCAAATAATGGCCTCACACAGCACCATTGACAGAAAAATAAGTTATGGCAAATATGAATCATTCATATGAGGCAATGCATGTAAAAAATGAGTTATAGCCTGTAAAAAGAGGATGTGTTATCTGTGTGGATGTGTAGTTCCTTTTCTTCAAATTGTGTATTTACAGGGATTGTCCAGGAGAAGAAAATAATTTAAAATAGGGCCGGGGTAGGGAACAAAAGAAAAAAAAAGAAGTGATACTTATCTACCTGTCCCCCACCATTGCCACTCCAGAGCTCCCCAGTGACCTGCCCCTTTCCACTTCAGAGTTCTCAACCCGAAACCCAGTGTAAGTGGATGGAGCGTGAGCCTCTTGTGTCGTGGGATGAGAACCCAGAAGTGATGAGTAGTGAGTCCCAGAGAGGTAGGTAGGTAGAATTTTTTTTAAATAGCCTGGTTCCATATCAACTGAATTTTCTTCTGCTTGGCAAGCTCTTTAAGTAGGAAGAATTTTCTGTGACATGCCACACCAAGTCATCTGTCACGCCAAATACAGAACCTGTTATTAAACAGTAGTAATTCACAGCTATTGTCTTGGGAGATGAAGACCCAAGCTGAAGTTATGCACAATAGCCCACAAGCCTTTAACTACACCCCTGGATAGCAAGGTTGTGAGAAACAATAACACAATTCAAGCAAGATGTCTGGCTATAAATGGGAGTTAGCAGAGCTGTATTTGTCATGAAATAAAACATCTTGTGAGAAAGGATAACTTGCATGCTGCCAAGACACACAGTTAGCTGTTGAGTGTCCCTGTTATCTTTTTTTGGAAATACACAGCTATGTGCTCTGCAGACTTGACAGGATGACAAAAAACGTATTTTTGGTCAGTAACTCTAGAGGTTAAACTTTTTCATAGTAGAAAGATAAGATCAGAGGCTGAGAAGCAGACTGTCCTGCTAATAAGACACAGCAGGGAGTGACGTCATTAGCCTGACCACTGCTAGAGCATAGAGAGGTGGTCGGTAATCCAAGGAAGCTTGTGTAAGCAAGCAGTAGATAATAACTGCTATAACTCTATAGTGATGCAAAATTGGAAAAGCAATGTAATTAGTAGTAGTTGCTATTTATCTTTGCCTACAAGTCTAAAGCTAATTAATGAAATGGAAATACCTAATTAATGAAATCATATTGAAATTAGGGGACAATCCATGTAGGGAATGGACATGTTGGCTACTCCAGAGTGTAAAAGTCTCTTTGTAACTGCTCTTCACTTCGACTAGAAGGATCCTATACTAGACAACCCCTTAACGACAGCCTGTGGGCAGTGCAGGTCATTCGTCTGCAGTGACGTCTCTTGATGTCGCTGCAGACATCAGGGTTTGCAGTGCCCGATGCCGCAGCAGCGCTGAGAACAAGGCTGTACTTCACAGCCCTATTCCCAGCACAGCTCCTGCAAGCACCGGGGAGCGGGGGAAACCTCCACGTTCCGCCACTTAACCCTTTGATTGCCACAGATCGTGACCGCAGCGTAATCAAATGGCTCTCCCCTGCTCTGCGGGTGTTGTGACACCTCGGGTGCATGCACAGTCCAGACTGAGGACCTAGAGTAACCCCAGGGCTGTCTGTGTAACAAGTCAGCAATCACGGCCGACTGTGTGATGCCCTGACTAATGTCTGTGTCAAACTGACACATATTATAATTTATTAGCATATATAAATATGCTAATACATTACTAAGTGTACAAAAATCTATAACACAGTTATCCCTTCATGGGATTTAAAAAAAATAAAATAAAATGCATAAAAAATTAAAAAATAAATAAATAAAATAAAATAAAAATAATTATTTAATAAAAAATAATTGTGCATATATTAACACACAAAAAAAACCCTACACACATAGGTATTACACAACCATTAATTAAAACTGTAGATTAATTAACAAATTATTAAGTGGCGTCTCGCGCTGAATGGTGTAAAATAATTTTTTTTTTAAATAAAATGTAAAAAAAAATCTGTAATAATTTAAAAGTGAACTTAAACTATTCCCCAAAATAGTACAACTTATCCTGAATAAAACGAGGCCTCATACAACTGTATATTGAAAAAAAAAAAAGTTACGGGAATAGTGTTGAGCGATTCTACGTTGGGCTATCGACATAGTCGATAGTCGGCCACCATGAAGGTTTCGTTAGTCGATAGTCGATATCTCGATGACCATTAAAGTTATGGGAGAGCAACAACAACTTCATTCTTACACCCCAAACAGGGCTGGAGGGAGAAGATGGATTAACAGCCACAACAGTCAAATGGATACTGCTACATCTAGTATATCAATATGCCACAACACAGGCGATAAAAGACAGAAAAAAGTCACACACTTTCATATCCCTGTCTTTGTACCACAGATGACCCTTAACTGCATCATCACAAATTAAAAAAGTGCGGCCAGTATGAAAATGAACCATCATTTTACTGAATGGACAATGAATATCCCTGTCCTGGAACGCAGATTGAGCCCAAACCGATGACCCCCACATTTAAAAAGTGCGGAAAAAAGGAGTTCTTTCAACAATTGTGTTGAACGATGGACATTGATATACTGGTCTGGGCCACAGCATGAGCCAAACCTGCATGACCCCCACATTTAAAAAGTGCGGAAAAAGGAGTCTTTTCAAACACATTTTTGTTTCATGGAATCATTGGATATACCTGTCCTGGGCACTCCGCATGAGCCCCAATCTGCAAGACCCACATTTAAAAGTGCCGGAAAAAAAGGAGTCTTTCAACCACCATTTTAGTTTCACTAGGACATTGACTTACCTGTCCTGGGCCACAGCATGAGCCCCAAATGCATGACCCCCACATTTAAAAAAAGTGCCGGAAAATGGAGGTCTTTTCAACACCATTTAGTTTCACTGGACATTGGATCCTATCACCGTCCTGGGCCACCCACGCATCGAGCCCAAAACTGCATGACACATTTATAAAGTGCCGGAAAAAGGGTTTTCAACCACATTTAGTTTCACTGGAAATTGACTATACTGTCCGGGCTCACAGCATGACCCTTTAGGAGTGCCCGGAGTTTACTGTGGGATGTGGTTTGAGAGCCCAGGCTGGCGTCCGTCATTATTAATTTGCAGTGTTAAAATGCCTGATGACGCAGCAACGAAACTACACTGTCATGTGATGCAGAGTGCGGAAGGGGGAAGTGTGGAGAACTCCAGCCTTCCTCAGTACACAGGTCAAGGGACTCTGGGTGAGGCTTGCCCCTCGTGATGAGTGCGGGGACTAAATGAGCTTCACTTGGACATACTGGTGGTTAACGCTCATGTTTACACCAGGGCCCTTTTTTGCATTCTTTTTTCTATTTTACTAACGTGGGAGGACAATGGTCTTGTACTTTTGTTCTCTGTCGTGTGCTCCATATTCATGTCTCTGAATAACCGACATGATGTCAAGGTTTTCCGTGTACCTCCCTTGTCAATTTCAGAGAATTTTTTACAGCTATTTTGTACAATGCAAGTTTTTTAGTAGCTTAATTCTAGGAAAACCATTTTTAAAATAGGATGGAATCCACCATGTCTTTGTTCTTCTTTTTTTTAAAATTATATTAATGGGTTAGTCTCAATACAGGGTTGATAGCTCTATGTTAAAAGATCTGCAAAAACAAGTCATTTTTGGCAATAAGTGTATTGACAGTGTATACCTATCCTGTTGGACAGGCACCACTCACCCTTGAGCCACTCTTGTCCATTGTGAAGAACAATGTCTGTTAGAAAACAACCATTTTTTAGAATATGGACCTGTAGTATAGTGCATGTCACAGCAAAATGCCTCCAAAATATTCAAAGCATGACCCTTGAGCCATATTGGACCAATCGTGAAGAACTTATAGTCTGTTAGAAACACACATTTGTTTAGAATAGGACCTTGTAGTATTTGTGCATGTCAGCAAAATGCCCCAAATTCAAAACATGACATGAGCCATTTTTGACAATTGTTGAAGAACAATGTCTTTTAGAAACAAAATTTTTTTTGAATAGGACTGTAGTTATTGTGCATTTCAAAGCAGCATGACCAAAAAATTATAAAAATGACTTTCCGCCACTGTTAAAAATTGTGAAGGAGAAAATGCCACTTAGAAGCCCCATTTCTGTTCCAAAGGGACTGATTATTGCTGTATTACGCAACATGACCCCAAAAAGATTATAAATAGACTTTCCGCCACTGTTAAAATTTGTGAGGAGAAATGCCACTTAGATCCACATTCTGGTTCCAAGAGGACCATGATGATAGCTTTATATCCAGCAAATGACCCTAAAAATTTGAAAAAAAAACTTCTCAGCACTGTTAAAAAAATTGTGAAGGAGATATGACTTAGGAAGCCCATTTCTGTTCCAAAGACCTTGATTATTGCTGTATCTCACAGCAAATGGACCCCAAAAAAATTATAATATGTTTCTATCAGCCACTGTTAAAAAATTGTGAGGGCAAACATGACCCACAAACCATTGACAATAGTGAAAAATTTCTAAAGTTTGAAGTGAGTAAATGGAATATGGTTTTGTCATGAAACCTTGGGGTCTTTTAGTCTCCTTCAGCAAAACCAGCAAAATGAACTGTTGGAATTGAGAATACAATATTTGCAGTAAGAAATGATATTTTAAAAATAAGTTTTTTCAAGAGGACCATTTTGTTTGGAGATGGAATGTGAAGTAGACCAGCAAACTTATTCGGTGACCTCGGCAGATGGGGGCCAACAAGATCATCAGAGATCCATGCCTGATTCTCTTGATGAAGTCAATATCGATCCTCATTATCTGTGGAAAGCCGGATGTGTGTGTCTGTAATGACTCTCCGGGTGTGTTGAAGGTCGACCCGTCCGCTCATATGACGTGGACTGCTAGCAGGGGACCAAACACTCTATGGATGGCGAGGTCGGGCATTCATCCATTTTGGAACCCAGTCGTCTATTGGGTCGGAACACATACAAAAACATCGGTGTTGAGAGCAGATAGTGTGCATCATGATCTTAAGAGGGTCTCTGGGTGTTGTATATGTGTGGCTGATTGCATGCGTGGTGAGGTGGTAAATAAAGAATTTTGCCTAGGTTACCTTTAGGCTTCTGCCACCTTGGCCTGCTGCTGACGATAAGGCTATTGGCACTCTACTGCTGTCACGTCGCTGGCGTGTTTCCACCGTGACATTTGATGACGAATTGAAGCAGATGCAAACAGATGTTCCAGTTGATCAAACAGCAAGGTCTCCTATTTTCCTGTTTATCTCTCTATTTGGGTGGTTGGAACGAAAAGTGCTGAGTTTTGTTAGGTACCGGGGGATCCAGGAGGGTGGGCCACCCAGAATCTTTTGTTCACTTTGATGGCCTTTAATGCGAGGATCTATGTGGCAGGAAAATGGAGCTCATACAAGCACTCATGGAGAGAATGAGTTGAGTTCCAAACATCTGGGTTGAGGGGCATAGCAAACTCATCTTCCTCATCTGCCTCAACTCAAGCCAACCTCTTTCAAGGCAGGGACGTCGAGTGTCTAGGAATACTCTCTCCTCCGCTGCCTCCGGCACCAGCTTCAACAAGCCCTGAACCTGCTCAGATGATGCAAACTTGAGGCTGAGGTGCGCTCCTTGTCACTAGGACTTGGACCTGAACACTGACCTAATGAAGACCGATAAAATTGAGAAATGTCGGGCCTTGTGGATTTGGACGGATGGAAAGGCTCCGTTGTCTTGCATCTGTGTCGTCTCCTCTCCGTCGCTCGGCGGGACATGATGTTTCAGAGTGTCCATGATCGTCAAACTTCTCGATCACACAATGCTCATGCTGACAAAGGGATCTACGCCAATGACCATTTTGGTGGCTTCTTCAAAACTGGCAAGGGATGGTGTGAGCTTTTACCTGCCTCCCACTTCGGTTGGCTCAACAACCACGAGGTCCGCACCCGCTGCTTGTAGGCCATGTGAATTCGTATGCGTTGAATGGCATTGCGTGCTCCCACAATCGTGGAGATGTGGAGGGTGGGTATTCAGCATGTTGCACTAGTAACAATGAGACGGTTGACGGGGGAGGCGAGCTGAGCTTGCAACGCAGCCAGGCGGGACGAAGCAGGGCTGCGAAGGCGAATTGCAGACTCAAAAACCTCGAGCTTTTCAGGCAGGCAGTCCAGACCTGGGGTAGCTCTTTAGAAATTTCTGGCGACAAGGTTCATGACTGTTCCAGGCAAGGGATGTTGCTCCAGCTACGATCTTAAGGGCGGGCGCAAGCAATTTCGCCCGTTATCGCAACCACCTTGCCTGGCACAAGGTTTCTTGTCACCCAGCCAGGGCTCGGTCTCGTTGCGGAGAGCCGTCCACAGCTCCTGACTGGTGTGGACGGTCTCCAAGGAGATTAATTTTTCAAACACGGTGGTGTCTCTGGGACGTAATGCACCAGAGGACTTGGGGGAAAAAGTGCCCTGCCACCATCCTGCGGTTTTAGAGAGGTGGCGAGCTGAGAGCCACGTCACACCCAGAGACATCCAACCAGCTCACCCAGTGGATGTCACAGAGATATAGGGACTTGGCCGTGCTTTACTAGTCCTTGTGTCGGTGGTGAGATGGGGGACTTTTCGGGACAAGAATGCAGACAAGCGCTGAATTTAGATGACACATGGCTGGTAAGATCAGGGACGGCTTTTTGGCAAAGAAATGCATGCCTCGCATCTGTATTAGGGGGCAGGCGAGGGCATGACGTGGAGGAAAACCCATCTGTCGTCACTGACGGAAAGGGCAACATTTCCAATGCCAAAAGCTGGCAATGCGACATTCATGCTTTTGGCTTTGGGATGTTTGGGTTAAAGTGTTTCTTCTGCTCCCAAACTGGAAGACGAAGGTGGTTGCTAGACTGGCGTGTACGGCGTGCAGGTCGTCAAACTGGCGGAGGCGAAGGGGTAGGATGGGTTTGGTGGTGCTGGGTGGTACTCGGGCGAGTGGAGGGAGAGGAGTGATCTGATCATGACTCTGACGAGACATGGCAGTGAGGAAACGCTTGGTGGTGGGGAGGAGGAAGCGGAGACAGAGGGTTTGACAGTTGGTTGGAGGCCCGCGTCGGTCTGGCCTTTTTTGGCCAAGTGTTCTTCCTTTAATCATGCATTCGCTGATGTGGACTAGAAATGTTGTGGTGGTTAACACTTAAGGTCTCGTCTCTACTTATGGTTTACGGCAAGGCGGCATATGAATCGCTGGGTGAACATCAGAGTGCATGCTCAAACGAGGACCAGGCTTGAGAGGTCCTCGGATCTTTTTTGATGGCGATAAGGAGGAGCGGGGTTTGCTGACGTGGCTGGCGGGAATCATATCAGAGGTCTTCTGCGACGCCTCTCCTTTTTGTGGCGTGACCCGTTTTGACACTACCCATCGTCTTCCTCCTCATCCTTGATGAAGCGATGCACGCAAATTCTGTAGGGAAAAGGACTGGATGGATCCGCATTGTCATCAATCAAAACAGCGTGACTTCGGTGTCTGACTTCTTTGCATCCAGAAGCTGCGGGTAAAGCAAGGGGCATGCACGGCGTTGGATCCGCCGGGATTTTTGAGATTGGTTTTCACCTTTGATGGATCAGTAAGCTGGGGGTCAGAGAGATAAATCTTCCTTTGATCTTTTAACATGCTTCGGACCCCAAACCGCATTTTGTATCCAAAGAGGGTTTCAGACAGTGGATTATCCACAGTGGGTGGGAAGATGTTGCATTTGGGTATGCTTCAGTTGGACGGTGCTGATGATGCTGATGACGACATATGTGTCCGTGACTGGGACGGACGAGGAAGGTAAGACTGCTTGATGCAGGTTGCATTAAATACGTGTGAGCGATTTTTATTCGACAATGTTGAAATCGGCAAGGATTTTTTTATTTTTATGGTGATCGAAAATTACAGATTCATGGATAATTAAGGTTAAAAATCTCGTTGCTATATTATCATAGGTGCGCCTTTTACGGGCGACTTCAGTAATTTTGGCGGCCAGCAATGAGATTACAACTAGAGAGGGTGAGATGTTTGTGCGAGTCATGATGGGACTGTGTATGGTTGGCAATTGGTGGAAAAAATCACTGACCTCGTTTACATAGAAAGCGGTTTCCTGTTCAGCATCTAGTGTCTTCAGGTTATAGGATAGAACTGCGTGCTGCTGTGGCAAACAGTCAGCGAAATTAGTTATTTCTGCACCAGAAGGGAAGAAACCTTTCTATTAGCTTTGATCCTTCAATTTAGTTAGATTAGGATTTGAACATTTTAATGTAGGTTAGATAGAGAATTTTATAGGCAGAATCGACCTCTGTAAATTCACGGCGGTGGGTAGCGGGGGGGGGGGGGGGGGGGGCCGCGGTGCGATTTTACCATTACACTGTGACTGTTGATATATCCACTTGCATCTTAAAGTACAATCCAGCAATCTTGTAGTCAGAAGGTTGTTTGTTGCCAAAAATACCGGTGTATCGTACGAAAACATCACAGTTACGTGTTTTTTTGACTTTTGCGACCAGCATGTTCTTGACGCTGAAGCATCTACGTAAAATTTAAAACAGCAATTTATATTACACAGGTGATTGAAAGGTGCAAAAATATTACCGTTAATTATATCAAAACATAAAGTTACGAGTTTTTTTCACCTTTTGCGCACCAGCAAGTTCATTGCGCAGCATCTAGTAAATCTTAAATACTGCAATTCTATATTACCACAGGTCATTGAAAGGTGGCACAAAATACAGTTTATTCTATCAAAAAATAAAGTTACGTGTGTTTTGACTTTTGCGCACCCAGCAATGTTCATTAGACGCGAGCATCTACGTAAATCTTAAAACGCAATTCTATATTCACCACAGGTGAATTGAAGGTCAAAAAATACCGTTTATTATATCAAAAAATAACAGTTACGTGTTTTATGACTTCTTGCGCACCACGACTGTTCATATAGCAGCATCTACGTAAATTTAAAACAGCAATTCTATATTACCACAGGTAATTGGAAAGGTGGCAAACAACTACAGTTTATTATATCAAAACATAACAGTTACGGTAAGTTTTTTGGATTTTGCGCACCAGCATGTTCATTGACGCAGATCTACGTAAATCTTAAAACAGCTATTCTTATTCACCACTAGGTTGAATTGAAAGGTGCAAAAAATATGGTTTATATATCAAAATTACAGAATGACGTTGTTTTTGGACTTGTGGCACCCAGCACTGTTCATTGATGCAGGCATCTACGTAAATCATTAAAACAGCACTTCTATATTCACCACAGGTGATTGAAAGTGCAAAAATACGTTTATTATACCAAAACATAACAGGATACGGTTTTTTGGCTACTTTGGCCACCAGTCCTGATTTGTTGATAACACTTGCAGTTAATTTGAATCAGCAATTATGTTTGATTAGAGGGATTTGAGAATAGCTAGTTGATTTGCCGTCTTTTAATAAGAGACTTTCCAAAATTATTCCTTAACCTTCTCAATTTTTTATATTTTCTGAAACATGTGGCAATGCAGGTGGTAGCGGCAAAAGAGGTGGTAGCACATGGAGGTAGAGGTACGAGAGAAGGTGCTCCTTCCAGTGGTGGCCGACAACACGCATTGCCAGCGGATCGTTCAGTTGCGGACCGTCATGGCTGTCCATCGCTGGGTCAGGGCTGTGATTAAGTAACGAACATCGTCGCCAATTCTTGTCCTTAGTGGTTAATGGCAACCTGCATCTAGCAGTCTTACCTCCTCGTCCTCGCAGTCACGGCCACAAATGTCGTTCTATCAGCATATAGATCTGGTTCCAACATGAAGCAGCCCAAATGTTCTTTCGTTTGTGTACCCTCCACTGTGGTTAATCCATTTTTGGAAGACTCTTTGATGACAAAATGCGGTTTGGGGTCAGAAGGCATGTTTTTAAAAGATCACGTAGAGGCCAACAAAGGATGATTTACTCTTGCTCTGACGCCCAGTTATGGTGCCATCAGAGGAGGGTGAAGGAAGACGAGTCAATCGGCAAAAACATTTCGGGAGGTCGGCAACGCATTGCGTGCCCCTTGCTTGTAGCCCGCAGATTCTGGATGCTGAAAGTCGGACGACAAAGTCACCTGTGTTGATGATGATGATGATGACGACATTGCGGATTCCATCCTGTCTTGTCCGCAGAAATTTGCTTGCGAGCGTTCATCAGTGGACGGGAGGAAAGCGATGGGGTTATGTAGAGTCCAATATGGGGTCACGCCACTAAAAGGGAGAGGCGTCGCAGAAGTCGCTGATGATATGATTCCGCCAGCCCGGTCAGCGCAAACCCCGCTCCTCG